>JAVTVY010010798.1:0-53040 GCA_036873755.1 Hanleya hanleyi
ACATCCAAGGATGAAAGCGATGTATACGAGAAATCCTGAAGGATCTTGGCGCCCACCATTGCCCGATAATTGTAAGCTAATGACAAGAGGATCTTTTTGTTCATTGTTACTAAGAACAAACGATTGATTTGTAATTTTGTTTGCAGAATTTCGAATTTGAGCAAAAAGGGACACTGGAAAACACCAAGATATTATCTTTGTAAGTTCCAGGAATGTCAAGATTTTAAGAAACTGTATTTAATGTCGGTTCTTATAATACAAGTGAAATGAACAAAGTTAGTCTGAAAGTGAATGTCCGGAGGATCCTTCGTCTTCGTTTTGTAGTATTTCTTTTTTAATTTTTTTTTGTAAGTGTCATCATTAGGTACTGGAAGCGAAGACAAATCTCTTTGACACTTTGGCATGAGCTATGAAACATACCTACGATTTTATAATTAGGAACGAATGCTAATTCCGTTCTGTTTATTTGGCTAGTCTGAGACATCTCTTTCAATATATCAAGCTCGAAAATAGTAAGAAGGTACGCAACTTAATGCCGAAAGGATCCGTGCAGTGATGTTGCAACTTTGCAAGTGTCTGAATCATAATTATCTCCCTTGGATGGAACACGCAGCAGTCTACAGTTGTCGACTTGTGACGGTGCGTCACAAGAGTGACGTCTCTTCGTGGAGCCGACCCGTATTGAATTTGCGAATTGGGCCGAAAAAGGTATCATGCACAGCTAGATCTCAAGTGGAATCTGTGTACCAAATATGAGAAAGATGCATGCAGTACTTCCGGAGAAATTACGATAACAAAGTTTCATGGGGAAATCCAGGTGGCCGCCTGGTGGCCATATTGGATTCTCGAATCGGATCAGAAAAGGTATCTTGCAGAACTAGACCTAATGGGAACCTGTGTACACAATTTGAGAAAGATCCATGCCGTAGTTCCTGAGAAATCGCGATAACAAAGTTTCATGGGGGAAATCCAAGATGGCTGCCTTGTGGCCATATTGGATTTGCGAATCGAACCAGAAAAGGTATAGTGCACAACTAGATCCCAAGGGAACCTGTGTACCAAAGATGACAAAGATCCATGCAGTAATTCCTGAGAAATCGCGATAATAATAATTGTTTTCGGACGATGGACGACAGACCACGGACGAAAAGTGATTTGAACATCCCACCATACTAAAAACTGATCATGGGTGGTGAAGGGACACAGTGACGTGTTCGAAAAAGTATCCCCATATTCTGACAATGCCAATCTGCTCAGGCTCATACTTGCGCATGCCAGGGGCAAATCTTCAAAACTGGAGGCACGCATATTTCGACCCGAGCGACATTTTCACTTGAAGACAAACCTATCAGGTGCAGAGTGTTCTGCTTTTCTTGACCATACGCAATTAAGGTGACTTACAACGTCCTAGGACTCATAGAAACACACCGAACAATCAATCTACTTGCGTAGCTAATGTGCGTAAATAATAATGACTAAATCAAAGAAAAGGTTAAATTTTGAGCCCATACATGTACATTAAAACAATTCCATTGACATACTCTGGTATGGGACCAACAAAGAAGCCGTCCTCAATTAAAGTTCAGCGAAAGAGGCCAGGAACCAGGCCCCCTCTGTACGCGGCACGAGTAGAACATAGGGACTTAGCATCGGAGCCTCAAAATACGATTGGAACGATTTTCTTCCGCGGATCGGGAATAGAATAAGGGCGTTTTTTGCGAATATTGCAGGTTAACCGGAAGTGACGTCATCAGAATCAAAGGCTGATATCTCGCGAATGGCCGGGTCTAGAGATATATGGGACTTCGACTAACGAATATCTCAAAACTAAGGCGTAATATGAATATACCAACGACAACATCATGGCTTTGTCAATTCGGAAGCAGATTTATATCCCGGAAATGTCAAAATTCTTATCGACGAGAAGCCATCGACGACATAAACGGTAGAGAAGGATTATACTGAACAGCATTGGCTTGATCAGAGACTGATTCTTGGAGGATTTATGGTGTAAACACATTACCTGGGCATCTTTTGTTTATTATCGGGCTAAAGCTGATATGAGCCAAATCAATATTTTCAATGCCAAGAAGGGACGCGTAAGAGTCGACCAAGCACATACCGTCTTATCGTGTACTTGCATATGTGACAGCAACTATCATTGAAGGTATTTTGCTAAAGTAGACTAGGGGGAATGACCACTTGCGAAGGCCGAGATAAAGCCGGAATGCACGAATTTAAAACTAGACGCATTTTCTCGGGTCGTACAGCATGGTTATCTCCTCTAGGACACATTAACAGACACGGGAGACGAGAACAAGATTATTTTTTTCATTCACGAAAATACAACAGGTCTGTCGAATAACAATGACGTTATATTAGTAATACGTTATACAGGGTGTCGTCACTGAACCATCCGAGGAGAGGAGAGATAAATCTGTAAACGGCAATGACAATAAAGCTATACAACTTTCACCTCTTGGTTTTATATGTTTATCAGAACTTAATTACCTCTAGCTTTATAGCGCTGCCGTTATATTACAGACAACATTATGGTGTATCGCTTTACATCACGGACAGTTTAGCGAGAGTACCGTGCATTATGTCGGCAAAAATCTGTGATTTTGTTTTTGATTTTGGAGAAAACGATAATCCAGATACAGAGCAGAAAAACTATTTACTGCTTTTAAATGTAACGCTAACTGGCAAGAGCCCTTCCCCATCTGTTGGTTCTGTTGCTATCTCAGGAACGACAAAATCTTGAGAGATGACACCCCGTGGCTTTGTTGTTCATCATGCCGGGGTCATCTTGCGTATTGCATAAGTGCCTATTTGCATAACCCATCGAGCAGAGGTTCAAGGACAAATTCAAAATGTCGACCATGCTGGGTACAAGAAAAGTGAAGTTTTCGCCATTTTTGCTTAAAAATTTCTGCTTTATGAATGGTGATAATTCCGCCCCTCCAGGTTGTGGTGCATTCTAAATCGCTCAAGCCAGATAGACTTGACGGCTATGTCTTTGACTGAAGATACTCGAGATACAGACTGCGTAATGTTAGACTCAGTTTCGGGGTGTTGTGACCTGGACCTTTGATCTACTGACCACAATATCAATAGCGTGATAGCTGTATTCTCAATTTATTTTCAAGGCAAATGTTGAGTGGATTGACTCAATACTTCCAAAGTTTTCCTTGTAACAAGAATGTGTCACCCACGCACTGAGAGATAGCGATTCTATGTTCTCCGACTGAAGTCCGGTGGGGAATAATTGAGGAATATCTTTAGGTTATTTCTATCCAGCAGGCTAGGCTGTACATATACACATAGTTATTGCAGCAGGCGAGACTATACATATACAAATTGTTATTCCAGCAGGAAAGGCTGTACATATACACATAGTTATTGCAGCAGGCGAGACTATACACATACAAATAGTTATTCCAACAGGCAAGGCTGTACATATACACATAGTTATTGCAGCAGGCGAGACTATACATATACACATAGTTATTCCAGCAGGCGAGACTATACATATACACATAATTATTGCAGCAGGCTAGGCAATACATATACACATAGTTTTTGCAGCCGGCAAGGCTATACATATACACATAGTTATTGCAGCAGGCGAGGCTATAGATATACACAGTTATTTCAGCAGGCGAGGCTATACATATGCACATAGTTATTGCAGCAGGCGAGGCTATACATATACACATAGTTGTTGCAGCAGGCGAGGCTATGCATATACACATAGTTATTTCAGCAGGCTAGACTATACATATACATAGAGTTGTTGCAGCAGGCGAGGCTATGCATATACACATATTTATGCAACAGGCGAGGCTATACATATACACATGTCCAGAATCGGCCTACGTCATCAGGTTCAGGACAATACTCCTACCTCAAATATGCATTGTCGGAGATGTCAATGAACTGAAAGGGACTAGAGGCCTATTAATCAAGAGGCGTGACCTTTGACCCAGACCTAATGTCACAGGATATGCTTAGAGATATCAATTTACTTTGAAGTAACTGAATGGCAAATTCGGGCCTATTCATAAATGTTTCGAATCTGGGAAGATAACTCTCCCCGGTCAAGCGTCATTTGCGTACACTTCGCCATCCATAAGATGGCTTGCGAATCGTGTGTCTCCATTATCGCGGAGCGATATCCGGTACTTTACCGGATTCTGTTCGGCCTTCATCCGGCGGAGAACAGACTCGAGAAATCTGATAAATTACAGGTTTTCATATAACTTCTGAAACAGATATTGCCAGGGCTTACAAAATATATAGGTATGTACAACTTTCGTATCATCCAAGAGGTGTGGTGGATCTGAAATTTTGAACAAGTAGTTCATCACAGGACTCGAAAATGGCGAGTTACGTTGGGGTTACGTCGGTAGACGTGGTATTGATTTCTGGAAATTCTCTCTTGCAGTTGCCGAAAGTAGGCTGAGAATGGATATACACGATCCCAGGGTCAGACGTACCGCGTATAGATAACCGAGATGGTTACAGGTTGGGTCAAGCGTATGGGATTCCCAGTCAGAGTTGTCTTCCTGGCGTCCGGAGTGTATAGATGGCGCTACGATATAAACGTCTTCCTCATACTGGGTATTTCACAAGCGGGCGCCATTTTTGTTGTTACGAGAACGTTTTTGCGCGGATGTTTTTACCTTTTGCGAGAGATTGTACCATGTTATTATATAATAATAAGTTGTCGTATATGTATCAATGCATTCTCAAAACGAAAGACGTAGAATAGACGTATTATAATTCTGAAACTGAAGTTATGATTTTAAAATCTAAATAAAACTCAATTGTTGACAACAGTGTCATGCATAAAAACAATTCTGTCGAAATAGGCCTATTTGTTTTTGTGAAAATGGATGGCAGGAATGGTCTGAGTTCAGATCCGTCTTTGTTGACACGCTTTAAGCCTACTATAGTACATATCTGGCTCTTGTTTCTGTCTAAACACTTGACCATCAGTGTAGAAATGGTCAATGCCCAGTCTCGTTGAACAAGTGTTTAAACTGTGATGGTTTTGAGGGAATTGGTTTACAGGTTACCTTTTGGTCTGTGATATATGTTGGCATTTGTGGGAAGTTGATGCTGGGTCGACATCGGGCCTTACAGACTAGTCTTTTGTGTTACATGCCGTCATTTTCATCTGACGACGATACAGCTCACCAATTCCCAGTGTACGAGTTGTCACAGCGACACAGCTCACAAATTACCAATCTACGAGTTGTCAGAGCATTTCCGTCAAAGCTCTCTAGATTTGTATCTAATACCGCTTATGCCGGAGCTAGGGCCCGTGTGGTCATCTCATCCAAGTTGCCACATGAACAGGTACAATAAAAGCGTACCTGAGATACAACACATATCACGAATCGTTAGATTCTTGGTATGTACTTTAGAATAGGTTAACCAGAAGACTATATTGTGAAGTCATATGGCTCTGTCAGTATGTCGGCACCTCTTCCCACTTCCCATATATGTGTTGTAATCATTATCTCTTTTCTCTGGCCTCGAGCAAGATGTTGTGTGTCTATTTGATGAAGAGGGGGCAGGCCTCCATCTCCATATCTATCGCTTCATAAGCATGACAGTCTGCATATGTTGTAACTGTTCTTGGTAAAATTCCATCTTGTTTGAGGTTGCTCAAATTCTCCACTGCCATGGCATTCTCATTTCCTATAGATTTATCCTGAGGGATTGTCCGAGTGCCTCCTGTGTGATTGGGACAAGGCAATGCACCAGTTTTTTGTTCAATCCTCTTGCCTTTTTGGCACAGTTTGCTCCTGCAAACAACACTGATAATACGTTTATGTTTCGTTGAAGTTTCTGCTAGTAAATGTGTGGTGTGGAGCGCAGTCTGGTATGGAGAACTTTCTGTCACCGAATAAATTGGATTTGAATAGACTGCATCCATACATGCACCAAATCGCTGTTCGAACCCAGATATATCCCCCAAATCTCCTATTTCCTGTCTCATTCCCCGAATATCATCTTCATTCAGTGCCTGCAATACCGTAGAGACGTTTGCATTGTGCTGCATACCCCGTAATCTCGGGGTTGGGCAATTCATAGCTGCTAGAATATTGCCCATCCCCACAGGGAGGGGTATGTGCAAGCCCCACTAGTATTCATAGATTTACTGTAGCAGTTTTCCTTTCCCTAGATGTTGTTTGGACTTCATCGTACACATTTCTGGGCTCCGATTGATAGGTGCACTTGGAACATTTCAGTTGTTTTCTGCAGGCTAGGTTTCGTTGTTTTTCGGCAATCTTGTCCCACGTTAAAGCCCCAGTACATTTCGGATATTGTTTGCTGTGCCCCCGAAAGGCTTCATTGAATAGATCAGATGTTTTTCTTGCATGGTGTATACGATTAGACTCAAATTCATGCTCCTGCAGTGGCAGATGTTTAGACTGGTTTGCTAATGGAATTGGCTCTTTTCTTGGTCGCAAAATCATTGTTGAGGGGTAGGGTGAGATCCGAGTCATCTGACCCACACCAGAGCCCTTTTCCAATCCAGCTGTCAGTAAGTGAAACTGGTATGAGGTTGGTCTAAAGTATCGTTTTGTGGACGTCTCAGTCTGCGGTAGTTTTCTTCTACCTGACCTATATGTTGCAGGATGAGCCTTGGTAAATAGGGAGAAAAATCTCTTTCAGTCGCCTTTCATGGTTGGTATATTTCTTGTAGATGTTAAGAAATTTCTTCTATTCTGTAGAAAGGCAATCTTGTATAAGTTTTGTTTGTACTGTGATGAATATTTCTGGCCTCTGTCCAAATAATCAGTCAAATTTTAATAGCAGGTTATTGTTTCAAAATGTCTTTTAATCAGTAAGTATCAAACAAACTTTGTGTATGGTGTTCACAAGAGTAATTCTCCAAACATTAATCTTTGTCAGACACATTTTCTACTGAAAACATGTTTTTCTTTCCAACAGCAGTTAAACTGCCCATCATCATGTTTGTTTAGCCAAAATACATGTGTCTATTTCATATATAACACCTGAGGACCAGGTTGTCTCCCTTGATGTGATACATGGAGCAGTAAAGCTAAACACACAGTTTGCCTTATACTTGAATAACATAACAATACAGGGTATATTGTCCTGGCAATATGATTTTATGTTTAAAATAAATTCAAAGAACAGTATATTTAGGTTAGATGCAGGATTTTCGCCAAAGTCCTTGTTTGAAAATAGCTTTGTCGTTATTTGAAAAAAAACTAATTTTGCAAAAAGTTTTCTAAAATAAAGTCTTTTAATTTTGTGGAAAAATGGTCATTTGATTTTATAGTTGTGTCCTTTTTAAGGACGCTGTGAGACCCTGTATCTAACTATCTCTTCGAGTCACATGATACATTTTGGTTTAGCTATTCTGTCATTGTTTGTCATTTAACAACTGTGAATTTTTTACTGGTGACCACAAAGATATCATATTACATAAATATGGCAAAATGTTTGAAATTATTTCAATACTTCTTTCCTTCAGGTAAAAATGAAGTAAATGATGTCATTTCATGCTGCCACTCGATGTTCGATGTAAGGATATCCGCGATCAAGTGGGCTGTAGCTTGCTGATTGGTGGAAATTCAAACTAGATATTAGTAGGTATTTCAAGGTGAGATTGTGCTTAATTCATGCCGAAAATTTTATGGAAATCTGATGTCTGGTTTCTGGGCTGGAGAAAGTTTGCCCCAGAAAGTAGTTTTGACTGCAAGCCAGAC
This sequence comes from Hanleya hanleyi, assembly GCA_036873755.1. NCBI lineage: Eukaryota > Metazoa > Mollusca > Polyplacophora > Lepidopleurida > Hanleyidae > Hanleya > Hanleya hanleyi. The sequence continues at coordinate 7,755 of JAVTVY010010798.1, forward strand.
TGACTTGTTTACAAAATCCTTGTCATCTAGGGTTTCTTCTTGCTTTCTTATGTAAGCCTTTTATCAAGTGTGCACCTTTATGGAGATTTGAGCATTTTTATTCAATTATTTGCAGAATTATTCCTATTTTTCTCTTGTGTGTGTACACTTCTGGTGTGTGTACACTTCTGGTGTGTGTACACTTCTGGTGTGACACTCATTCTCACCAACCATGGCAACATGTAATCATGGCCCATTTTTTTCATACAAATTTAAATTAGTTTCCAATTTTCTATCGACAATATGCATATGGGTGTTGTTTTTGTTTTGTCTGTGTAAATCTCGTAACTTATTCCAAAAACACAGATATCTTGAGCTTTCGTAACAGTATGTAGACTCCTTCCGTTCATGATTGGCATGAAAATTCCGAAAGATGACGCAAACTGACAAAACTTGGACAGACTATTACAAAATAACTTCATAATAACAAATCCGTACACATCACTAACCATCATTGCGCATCTGGAACAATTGATAGTCATTTATCATCTCTGTTTTAAACAGCTGTATACGCATACCTCTTTCGTTCCTGAAATGCACTATATTGTCCATATTCTTCACCAAATGTTCCAATTTGGGCCTTGCATGCATTAATGGTGCATGCGATATGAATATAACCTGCCTATTTCAAGAATCTGAAAACATAGTGTTTCAAAAACATGCTGAAAACCATGTGTATGAAACATCAGTAACACATTTGCATTAAGCAGTTAGGACATCTTGGGTTGAATTCGCTAAAACTTTCTCTGTGCAGGTGACTGATTGATATTGAAGAAAGTTGAAATTACTTAATCTTTGAGGTTTTGTTTTTGGCTTTAGACTACATGTACAGTGTGTAATATCTTATATTATACATATATATTTTTGAACTGGAAGGTGAGTTATGACTGTCAATATGCCAGTGTTTGACCTTTGGAACTGGACACAGACACGAAGAAAAACGATCATTGTATGATATTAAAACAACTTTTTTCATAAACATTATTTAATACAATAAATAAGGCAAAACACAGAGATAATTGGTTGGTACTATTTTATGGTTTTATTTCTTTGATGTCATTTAGAATCATTTTCGTGCATGTATTACCCCACAGCTTATGGGGCATAAGCAGCCCCTTGACTGCACTATGAAGTGCTAGGATAGTGGACTGGCACTTCTGAAATCCTGGCTAAGGCTTTGCACAGGACTAAAAATAATTCAAACTAAGATTTACTTTTTTGCATGGGTTGTTCAAATGGGTGAGATGTGTTGTGAATGTTAATTTGGCAATTCTAGTTAATATTTGTTTGGTCTATCTGTTGAATTATTGCAGTTCCATCCGCCAGCTTCAGGTGCTCCACAGACTCAGGTCAATTGGTCAACTCTAAGTGCTCTACAGACCTACATGAATCCATTTCTCTTATTGACCGTCCATCCACTGAGCAACAGAAGATGCCAACAGACATTTGTGACACGAATGTATCAGCAGTTGGTTGTGATGAAAATCAGAAATGTGTCATCATAGCTGTGGCATCAGAAGAACAAATCACAAAAAATACTGCTTCGCCACATTTTTCAGACTGTGTTACTGTCAATCTTACACAGAAGTTTTCATCCTTAGTTTGGCATCAAATCACTCGTGAGGCAGTGCAATATTATGCTGCCCATTTTCCGAACATTGGCAAGATTAATAGTCCAGACAACAAAATAATAGGGCAAAACATGCTCAAAGAATAGTCAATTTTTGCAAGTAATCCGTAGCTAGAAGTTTCGCTCATTTTTATTATCATATTTTATTTGCTTTTCAGTATCACTCTCATTTGTGCCAACATGGAAAACTTTTACTATTCAATCATGTTAATAAGGAAAGTCCATTTGGTAAAAATGTAACTACATGATGTAGGAGTTATTTCCCTTTATGCAGTATCATCAGTGTGCCATGGCTATGTTGTCTTTGATTGTGTGTAGTCATTGTGATGTGAAAAAAATCATTGTCATAGATGTTAGACTGTCAATATCTGATGTGATTTATTCATTTTTACCCCTCAGCCTATTAGGCTGCGGGGTCTTGTCGTCGGCATGTACGTCAGGTCGTACGGTCGTCCGGTCGTCCACAATTCTTGTGACCGGCCTAGAAGCCAAACTCTTGCTTCTAGAGACTTTAAATTTGGTATGCTGGATTGTTGGGTGGTCAACAACAAGCCTATTGAATCTGAACCCGATTGGTTAGAAACTTTGGCGACCATCTTTAATTTATGCGAAACCGTCACAGCTTTCTTGTTACCAAGATATCTTTAGAACAACTTACCCTAGGCACACCAAACTCGCCGTGCACATCCATATGCTCGTGACCCAGAACCCCATTGAATCTGGATCCGATTGGTTGGAAACTTTGGCGGCCATCTTTAATTTATGCGAAACCATGAATCTTGTGTATCTTGGAAACCATTTCGCTGTTCAGTGTGAAACTTGGTATAGATTATCGATACATCAAGAAACTTTAAAGGAATGACCAAACCAGTTTCCCTGACTGGGTGAAAGCCTTGGCGGCCATCTTTAATTTATGCAGAATCTTTAATGATGTATTTCTCTGATACCATTGAAGTGCTCTATACAGCATCGATGTATCAAGAAACTTACGATGAATAACCACTTCTCTTCTTCTGAGAGGTGGGAAGGATGGCCGGCCATTTTTAATTTATGCAAAATCATTAATGATAGCCATTTCTGATACCGTTTAAGTGCTCGATGTAAAATTTGGTAAACATCATCGATGCATCAAGAGACTTATGATGAATGACAGAACTAGTTTCTCTGATTGGGTGGAAATCTTGGCAGCCATCTTTAATTTATACAAAATTTTAATGATGTATATTTCTGATACCATTTAAGTGTTGTATATGAAAGTTGGTATACAGTATCGATGTATCAAAAGACTCGCAATGAATAATCACATCAGTTCTTCTAAATGACGGGAAGGATAGGCAGCCATCTTCAATTTATGCAAAATCATCAATGATCTCTGTCTCTGATACCATTCAAGTGCTCGATGTAAAATTTGATATACGTCATCATTGTATCAAGAGACTTACGATGAATGACAGGACGGGTTTCTCTGATTGGGCGGAAATCTTGGCGACCATTTTAATTTATGCAAAATCATTAATGATCTATATCTAATACAATTTTAGTGCTTCATATGAAATTATAAATCATCGATACATCAAGAAACTTACAATTAATGACAACCAGTTTCTCTGATTAGGTGAGAAACTTGATTGCCATCTTTAATTTATGCAAAATCTATATCTCTGGTACTGTTTAAGTGTTTCATGCAAGACTTTGTATACATCATCAATACGTCAAGAGACTAAAAGTGAATGACTAAACCGTTTTCTCTGATTGGATGGAAACCTTGGCAGCCATTTTCAATTTATGTGAAATCATTGATGATCTATATATCCTCTGATACTGTTCAAGTGTTCAGTATGGTGCTTGGTATACATCATAGATAGATCAAGACATAAGTAATGACTGTCGGTATCTCTGATTGGACAGAATACTTTGCGGCCATTTTTGATGGCAAGTTTTTTGATAATCTGTATATTTGTCACTTGACTGCTTGATGTTCCTGATGTTTCCAAAGTAGTATGGTTCAAATTTAATAGATTGTGAATGGCTGGCACCTAGAGCCGAGGGGTTTTAGATGTGCAGCTCCGTATTCCTATCAAAAACGCTGTATTACTTGGCTCCCACTGAAAATCGGAAGACTTTTATTATTTTTCAGATTATTATTAGGGTTCAAAGCAAAAATGGCTTGAGGCCTTTTGTTTTTGTTCAGAATATCTTTGTTCTTCCGCCATATTTTTTGTACATGATATGTCAAATTATTTAGTATAGTTCTCCAATGCATCCAACATCCCACACTGAATTTATAATATTTTAATCTTTTATAAGCCACTGCTAAAACATCTTCTGCATTCAACCAAATCTTGCAGACTTTTATATATGCATTTTCCATTCATTGTGTACCAATATACACTGACTAAAACTGTCTGGCTGAGGGGTTGTTGCACCTTTTAGGTGTTGCCTCATACCTTATCAAATGCAACAGCCCTAAGTGAAAATAGTATAAATGGACAGCGGATGCTGCTTTGGTGCTTTTTTAGCCAATTAAAATATTAATTATGCCCTCTTTTAATTAGAAGGGACATATAGCAATCGCTTTGTCTGTCTTTCCGAATTTTTTGTACGCACAATATCTTGGTTATTATTTGATGGACAGGATTGAAACTTACATGACATGTGGTCAGTTCCTAATGGTTGTGTAGTGCCGATTTTTTCCTAAGTTTCCGTTATATTTCCATATTTTTGTTCCTCAAACTTTAGTGAATGAGATCTATAAATTTGTCAGGGATGAACAAGCATGAAATTTGCATGATATGAGGTCAGTGTCTTGTAGTTTAGCAAAGTAAAGTGGTTTGTCCATGTGGGCGAAAGTCTTGTTAACCATCTTGCATCAAAACATTCCTTTGGTCGATTGACTTGATACTTGAAATATGTATTATGTAAGCCATGGTGAGTAAAGTGACTAAAACATAACTTATATTCAAATTAGGTCTCCATCGACCAATGCATAACAGTGGTTGGGAAGTGTTGGACTACAGATGAATGGGGGCCATACAATTAAGCAACCTCTGATTACTTCTTTCCTGTGTTATGTCTATTTACCTATCTTCCAGCAGGTCATTTTCTACCTATATATTTTGAATTTGTCTGGCTGAATTAGACATTGCAAGAACCAATCAAGACCCAGTGAAATCAAGGCTATATTCAGTGCTGATCGTTAATGAAGAACCTCTGAAATCAAGGCTATATTCAGTGCTGATCGTTTAACAAGAACAATGCTCTCACTCATCTACATCTCTCGTAAAGTTAGTTTCATTGTAGTGAAAAACGCTCCCCTAAATATTTGCTAAACAGATTGGCAATTGAGCCAAACAGTATTTTTCTCATGTAATTTTCATAAGAATTCATTTTCATCGACCAAATCACCTTAATTCTTCCACCCACCGCAAAAGGAATACGTGACTTTCAGATAAATATATGTATTTACTTACCTATCTAGCTTTCTGAGGTAGGGTTGCTTTACAGGCAACAAACATAATATTTTTTTAAGGATGACCACCTCATTGTTTTTGCTAGATTATTTAGAAATTTGTTATATACTGTCATCATGGTATCTTAACAGACATCTCAAACTAGCTCAATAACCAGAACAGAATTAGCATTCGTTCCTAATTGTAAAATGTTAAGTATGTTTCATAGCTCATGCCAAACTGTCAAAGAGATTTGTCTTCGCTTACAGTACCCAATGATGACATGTGCAAAAAAAGAAAAAAAACTACAAAACAAAGACAGGATCTTCCGGACATTCACTTTTTATACTAACTTTGCTCATTTCACTTGTACTACAACAACCGACATGAAGTATAGTTACTAGAAATCTTGAAACTCCTGAAACTTAGACAGATAATATCATGGTGTTTTCCAGTTTCCCTTTTTTACCCCTTGGCCAATTTTGGCCATGGGGTATTGTCATCGTTTTGTACATCAGTCTGTCCGTACAGTACAAGGTAGAAATATCTTGATCATAAACGGGAGTTAAAAAAATCATTTTCGCGACTATAATTTATTAATTTCGATCGGAAAATGCGCCTCAATCGCGCAAAAACAAAAGCATAATCGCGACTGAGACGCGTCGACCGTTTGCCGTAACTGTAAAGATACTGCATGACGCGATCAGAACAAGTCGCGTGTTGTAAATAAACGATTCCCTTTTCTACTTGCCGATAGTCTCGTTTGTCAGCCTTGTTTGCTCGGATAAATGCATGCGGGAGGATTTTGTTATGAAACCGTCTTTTTTGAAGCAATATATTTGCATGTAGCTTGATTGAAACCCCGCTAAATATATATATTTTCAGAAAGCCCATACTTCAATTAATCTCTCCGTCAAAATATCTGCCCTTTTTTCTCTAAAATAAAACCAGACCAGATGAGAAAATAAGACAAACAAAAAACATTTGATTTCGGCAACAATGAACATTACCTTGCGTCTATGTCCCAGCCAAACGATAATTTTCATTAAAAATATCATCACGATTCGCTCAATTCAAGCGGACGATCGTGCTAAAATACCAGTACATCATTTCTGTGGGGTTTAATCCGACATATAAATCCGAGAAACCCTTTATTTCCATTGTAAATCCAACAGTCGTCTCGCTAAAGTTTCCAATGGAACCATTTTCTATGCGATAAATTCACTCAGCACTGAAGACCGACATACAGACAGACAGCCGGCCAATCGCTGCGATTGTCTCACAGACTTTCCAACGATGACCTCATTCTCAACTAATCAGCTTCGCGGTATTAACCAACTCAGTCGACCTTGTTTTATCGAACGAATATTCATGACGAGGACAGGTCTATTCAATCAAATTCTTCGTTATTTCTTTGTTAGTTGTTAAATCACTCATCATAGGTCGAAAGTTGGGGAAATGGCCTTTGAAATGAGGCCAATATCTCCCACATTCTATCGCGGGAAATGAGATTTCGTTGGCGCTGAAAATGGTAAAAAATCCGGCAAATTCTTTGCTGATTTTCTCAATTTCCATCACACTGAAGGTACGTCTTCAACAAAATACACTTTTTATACGTTTATGGTATGATTTTTAATAAAATTTGAACGATTATTTCGTTATTGAACGGTGTGGACTATCATTGAGCTTTCACTCGATGAACATTTTACTGTGAGGGGAATTTCTTACGTGGTGGTCAATCTTGGCTTGTTCAGCCAACAAGACTCCATCTGACGCGATCAATAAAGTAATCCCTTTTGAAATATGCCTGTGGATCGCGCTAAAACCCGAGACGATCGCGTCGACAGCGACATCGGCCGCTTTTACACGCTGACGCGTTTACAGAAAACAGTCGGGTCAAAACCGCGTGTTCCGAAATTTACAGTCGCGACTCCTTCAATAAACTAGCGCGAGTCAGTCTCGATTACTTCGCGTTCTACTCGCGTTTAGCATCAAGTTATTTCTGCCTTGTACTGTATGTCCGTCCATCCGTCCATACATTCGTACGTGAGCGAGATAGCCGGAAAAGGATTCCATTGAAGAATTCCAAATTTGGTATGCTTATTTGTCTTGCGCCACGAAGTGGTGGGAGCACTTGAAAATGCTAGCCATCCATTTTTCTGTCAGTCTGTCAGTCCCACGGTTTTCGGTCAATCAATTTATGCAAAACATGCCATGATATATATCTCTGATACCATTTAAGTATTCTATACCAAACTTGGTATACAGCATCGATGTATCAAGAGACTTGCACTGAATAACCATATCAGTTCCTCTGAGTGGGAGGGAAGGATTGGCGGCCATATTTAATTTATGCAAAATCATTAATGATTTCTTTCTCTGATACCGTTAAAGTGCTCGATGTAAAATTTGATATACATCATTGATGCATCAAGAGACGTACGACAAATGACAGTTCTGGTTTCTCTGATTGGGCTGAAATCTTGGTGGCCATCTTCAATTTACTATAATTGATAAGCACATGAAATCTAAGAAGAAGATATACTCATGCTTCATATACTTTCATAAAGCTTTTTGTGACAGGATGTATATTTTGTATCGTGCTTGATTTTACCTTAAATAAATGAAAACACAACAAAAATACATTATTGCTTAAATGCTGTTTATGTACCTTTTGCACACAGACATAATCTCTCCATGCTGCAATCATACTGGAACCACTAAGATAGAATAATAGTCATACTGCGTTGCCAACATATGCTGTAACTATGCCGCTGTATGGCTGACCTACATGTCCATGTAGCTGTCACATGATATGAATGAACTATTGCCCTGGTTATTCTGTGCCAATCAGAAATCAGGTCAGCTCACAAGTTTAGAGCCAGAATTCAAATCAGTATAACTACTAACCAGTACTTTGAACATGGTTGCAGGAAAAACTTGGCTTGTAAGATTCTACGATGTGCCAAAGTACACAGACAAGAGCTATTTGTATTGTATTATCTTTAAATTCTTATGTATAACCATGGAAGTACATGTACTTGTAAACTTGAAGGTGAGTGCAGTTACAGTCCCCTGCATATAGGCCTACATAAACTTCATATTTGTCTGGAATATATATCGCTTTGTTTTTTATTGATGTCTGGATATGTGAAACATGAGATCAAGTACATGGATAGGAAAAAATATATTACAATCCAACATATTTACAAAATATGCCAGAAAACTAAAGTTAGCTTTACTATTTGTGCAGACAAATTCAATGGCTTCCACCACCTGTGCCCATGCAGTGGCGCTATAACATTTTACATGTATCCCATGTGTGTAGGTTATAGTTACCATGCTGGCACCATGCTGCAAACTCCCAGCATGGCTGCAGCATGCATGCCTCTGTATAGGTTATAGCTACCATACTGGAATCATGCTGTGAAACCCCAGCATGGATGCAGCATGCCCCCTGCCAGGCTTTAGTTACCATGCTGGAACCATGCTGCAGAATTCCAGCATGAATGCAGCATGCCCCTATGCAACGGCCATACCTACCATACTGCAACCATGCTGTGAAATCTCTCAGCATGGTTGCAGCATAATTTAAATAATTGAAACATGCTGCAAGCATGCTGCAGCCAGGTTGAACTTAGTGGTGTAGTCTCCAGCATTGCTGCAGCATGTACTGTGATCATGCTGGCACCATGCTGGTAATTCATGCTGGGAACATACTGGAACCATGCTGGAAATGCGCTGCAAATCTGTAAGGGTATACTACCAATAGAAAGTGGCAGGTATACCAAAACTGCGAGATGTGACAGACTGTGTACAACAGTCAGGTAATTGGGGATGAAAAACACTTCCTATTGTGCTGTATTGCTTTTAATGCACATCAGGATATATTGTTGAAGAATATTGAGTCATCTGTTACATTCGATATATCAAACGATGATCTGAAGTTGTTCAGACAGAATAATTACCAAGAATGTAGCAAAATTTGTATACGACTGCTTCAGTACTACAGATTATTGAATACTGCATAACATTACCATTGTGTAAAGCTGTAACATATTAATATATATCCGTGCCAATAAGCAAGCAAAATAAGAGTATCCGCCATCAAGTTTTTAATGAGGTATTTTAGTATGTGTACCCTATCTATTATTTTACTGTGTATATTATGTTATGTCTGTATATTTTGTATGTATGTATGTATGTGTGTGTGTACATGTATGTATCTATGAGTTTTAGCCCTTTTGTGGGGCACAATTCATGCAATAAACTATCTATCTATCTATCATAATACATATTCCAAGTATCAGCCAACAAGTGATAATACGATTTTTCGATGCAAGATGGTCGCGAGGCCTTTCGCCAAATCCGAAGATGTGACCTGGTTATGAGACTTACATTCCTTGGGAGTATATCGTGGTGAAATTACGAAGTGATCAGTGAACGGACAGACGGACAAAGCGATCGCTAATATGCCCCCTCTACTGTGATGATATGGCAAATGATGTAACAGTGCACAAATACATGTCACTGTTGACACAGTGATAAGGCAATTGACCCAACGTCCACATGGTTTATGCGCCAAACAAAAACAAGCTAAATATTTTTAAAGGATTTGCATGTTATATGCCTTATGATGACCACATTATGACAGGAAATAATATAATAAAAGGCATAAATGAATATGAAATACCCGGAAAGCCGATAATAACACCGCTAGGGCCGATTTCATGAAACCTTACTTGAGGCAATTTTCGCACTTGAAAGTTCAAGTGCACTTGAAAACCTCCCTTGACTTGAGTTTTTGCTTTTCATGAAAGTTCACTTGAACCTGAAATCGCACTTGAGTTCAAGTGTGGTCGGACCTCCCTTGAAAAACGCACTTGAAATATTTAAAAACGTGCTTAAAATGACCAATATGACAGCAGATTTTTTTCATGTGCCCATGCATCATTATGGATTATGCACGTATGGGCTTTATTCTTCATCTCAGAGATCCAAACATGGCACAGACATGCGCATCAAGTATTTTGAGCATACACTTGATTCTGCGGGGGTACTATTTATTACCAAATCGCACAAAAGAGTTCCAAAAAGGTCACTTCAAACATCACTTGACCAAGTGCAGTCAAAAACGTTTGGTGAAACACAACTTGAGAATTTTTTGAAGTGCACTTGGTCAAGTGCGAAAATCTCCCTTGAAAAAGTCCGGTCAAGTGAAGTTTCATGAAATCGGCCCAAGGTCCCGTACATGTGTTGTCAGGGAGCGCCGCAAAGGCTGCTGGGATACCTCCGTCTAAGAGAATATACGCAAGCACGTGAACAGCGACAGTTGACTGCCGTGCCAAAGCAGTACAGATCCTGGCTACGGCCTTGCGTGGGTTGAGAAAATTGGCATTTTCGCTTATGGTTTCGTCAGTCGTGAAAATACGAATTTTCTCACCCCACTTGATGAAATATTTATCGTATTCTTCAAGAAACAGTTGATATTCTCTATATTACCCCCTAGATCCGACCTTCACCAGTCAGTGAAATGGCGGTCAGTCGGTGAGGGTATTTTCGCAACACATATCAGATGGTTTTACAAATTTGGAAAAAAAAATCACATTTCTCCTAAGGTTATGTTCAATATTAATGGATATTCATTCATGGGAAATAAAAGTCGTGATTTCAATCGTTCGATTACATATCAGATCACCTTGTACTTGAAGATATTGTACAAACACGCGCAGTGATGCAGTTTTCTATCGAGATTACGTATTCAACTATTCTTATTTGTAATTACTAATACTTGTAGATATATTTTATCATGCGCAATTATTCCCTATTCAATGCTTTTTGTATGTCACCCTAACCCCAATGGATTTAATTCGCGTAAGCGTTGATATTAATTACCAAGAGCCCAAGGTGCTTCAATATACGCCCGTATATCTGGAGTTACATTGGTTCAAATTTCAAGGTTGTTTAATAGCCTTGATTCCAATTGATCTAGCAATCCAGAGAAAGGTCTACCATTTTTTGCTTATAAGAATGTAACATATATCACATCTTATATTGAATGATACACTAAAATGAGCTTAACTCTTGGTAACTAGTTGACATCGAAGCAAGAGCTGAGAGCTCACATATCCCACACTGAAATGGACAATAGTCAAACACAAGAAAATAGTAGTTTTCCTGCAAATGGATTCCTTTCAGAGGAGGGAATTTTTCATGAAGGAAGAAGAAAGTGATGAAGTAAACCTCTGTTAATAAACAGATGTGAAGTTCGTAAAGGACTCCTCTTCCCGTTAAATTAGTAAATGTATGGTTTTTATTTCACAACAGTTTAACTGAATGAAGCGTTTCAAACATGGGAGATAACTACACAGGACAATACCATATAGATACAGGGAAAAGAACTTCGAATATTTCAACAATATTCCAACACATTTAGTCAGCTATTAAAGCTTGATTCGGTTTTGGGAGACTGGGACCTAGACCTTTGACAAATTGATCTCATATGTATGGCTCCACTTTGCCATGCGAGTAAGGTATACTCAAAGTTTGGTACCAATCCATACCTTGAAACTAAAGCTATCGCATGGATAACAAATGTTAATGGATGAATGGACAGAACGCAATATCTCATTACACGACCTCATCTTTGACAGGCATATGAAAATGTGACTTTTAATGATTTCTTGATTTTGGGGTCACAATGATCTTGACCTTCGACCTTGACCTCAATTTTGGTACACAACACATGGTCTTCCTTCAACCTATCAATGCACACAAAATATCATGATTTTTAATGATTTCCTGATTTTGGGGTCACGGTGACCTTGACCTTTGACCTTGGCTTAAATTTTGGTACATGACAAACCGTCTCGCTTAATTTCTCAATGGACAAAAAAAAACATGATTTTTAAAAATTTCACGATTTTGGGGTAACAGTGACTTTGAACCTGACCTACATTTTGGTATGTGACACATTATGTCCCCCTAATGTATCTACTGACACAAAAACAATGTTATTTTTAATAATATCCTAGTTTTGGGTTCAGTGACCTTTGACCTTGACCTAATTTTTGGTATGCATCACTTTATTTCCGCCTATTGAATCCACTCACAATGAATTGGAAATTTTTAACGATTTCCTGATTTTTCAATCATACTGACTTTTGACCTCTGACCTTGACCTACATTTAATATGCAACACATCATTCCCCCCCCCCCCAGGGCATCCACTCACCAAAAATTCGAACTGTAGATAGAAAACTGTCAACGATCAATGATTTCCTGAGTTTTGGCAACAGTAACCTTTGACCTCTGACCTCGACCTCAATTTCGGTACGCGACACATCGTCTCCACCTGGTGTATCCACTCACACAAAAATTGCAACTGTGGATAGAAAACGTTCACAGATATAGACCGGATATGAACTCTTCAGTGATTTCCTGTCTTTTAGGCCAGTGACCTTTGACCTGTGACCGCGACCTTCATTTTGGTACGCGACACATCCTCTCCCCGTAGGGTATCCACTCACCAAAAAATGTAACTGTGGATAGGAAACTGTTCCAGATATAGACTGGACACGAGAGCCGGACAGACGGACAGACAGACAGACGGACGGACGGACGGACGGAAACCGCCATCACATAATACGTCCGCCTTTTGGGCGGGCATATAAAACGTCATACTGCGTGTGTCCTTTCAAGCTACTGTGAACAGCACGACCATGCTACGCATTTTTCTTCGTGCTGTTCACCCTAGTATGGATAGATGCATATGCTGTGAATTTTTCTAATAATATCAGTATTTATGCACATTAAATTCATTGAAGTTTGAGTTACATACAAAGAGCATTAAATAAGGAATAATTACGCTTCATAAACTATACCGATTAGTGTCACGCGATTCATACGCACGACTCTTCAAAATGATCTTCAAGAAGACGTTATGCGGGAACTGAAATCAATTTCGTGAAACTTTTGCTCACTCTGTGCGCTGAAACTACACGAGAGTTAGCCCCTGAGCTGACGGGCAATTGATGTCTTTAGCTCAGCTGATATCTCTCGTGCGCGTAGGGCTTAACCACCTGACATGTATTGTGAAAATAGCACCACCGGCTGACAACCGTTTTACCGGCTGGCGACGGTGAGATATATAAGCGGTGTATATATAGGTTAGGACAATGAACTTTTCCTGGTGGCCATCAGACAACATGTATTATTCTAGCTACATAGCTTAATTAATATATTTCACAACTATAGAAAACACCAAAGTGGTCTACAAACTCAGATACAAACTGAATTTCTAAAGATCAGATTTGTACTTACTTTGATGTATTTATCATTTGTTTGTAACTATCTATTTGTTCTTTTCACAGTTAAATGATTTTTTTCAAAATATTTTCTTGTAAATTATATGGAGATGCTTAATAAAGTCTGTCTATTTTGATTATAGTCTTCTACTTTGAAGCTTGCAGTTAACTGTCACGAAATAATTGTTGAACGCGTAAAAGCGTTCATCTCTGACTAATTTTAGTGGTTGCTGGAATAAGTTGCAATAATGTTGTGGAATTAATCAACTGGTCCATTTTGAACAATAATGAAAAGAAAAAGGTACCAACTCTTAAGTGTTTCAAATGAAATATGGGGTTGAACGCCACTGAACCCTAGCGCTCATATTGACGTACAAATAAGAACACAATATCGTGTTAAAAACTTAACACTCACGTTCATATTTGGACACTAGAGAACATATATATTAACACGCGTTTAAAAATGATCATCGTGTTTGAATACCAATGTTAACAAATGAGCACATATTCTGTAACACTTTTAAAACACTAGCGTCTGCATGAGCATGTAAAAGTGTTCAATTATGCGTAAAAGTGTTCAAAAGTATATAGGCCCTACTTCAAAATGAACACTAATTTTTCGGACTTCCAATATTCAGCACTGGGCAATATTGTGGACAACCTATTTCGCTTTGTTTATTGCGGACGATCCAGTTGATGAGCTTGATAATAATTCAGTAACATACTTTAAGTAAATCTCTTTTCTTTCTAGTTTTTGTACTTCAACACCTTTACATGTTGAAAGGTGTTACAAACTAGTGTGCAGTTCAGTGTTAAGGATAAACACGCTTTTATTGACATTGTACCATTTCTCCACGATATCCATACTCTCTAAAACAACTTGAGTGAACTGTTCCACTTAAGTTTGAGTGAAATGTACCTGTTCACTCAAACTTGAGTTACTTTTCACTCAACTTGAGTTACTTTTCACTCAACTTGAGTTAAATCCACTCAAGTTCACTCAACTTGAGTGGGATGAATTTCCACTCTTATGCTTGAGTGAATGTCATTCAAGTGGAGTACATTTAACTCAAGTTGAGTGAAAATCTCACTTAAGTATTGAGTTGGATGAATTTCCACTCTTACTTGAGTGAAATTTCACTCAACTTTTTATAGAGAGTAATATATCACGCTTGAAAGGAGGTAGGAGGTCCCTACCAAACATTCAGCACTATTACCGGAACGACAGAAAAATAGAGAACTGAAACTACGTGGCAATGTAGTTTTATCATATTGAGGTCTTTTTGAACCTTTTAGCATAACTTCCTGAGTATAGGATTATGGGTAAATTCAAGATGACGTCCACGTGGCGCTACCAGAAAAGCAACATTTTTGTCATATTTCTTTCAAATCTCTGTTTTTCCGCGATCAAAAGCAGACACAACCATTTTATTTCACATCATATTAATAAACATGTAGTTTTTGCGCAGAAATTGCATAAATAAAAAAACATACAAAAATCTTACCGAAAAATGCCATTTTTGCAAATAACGTCATTATGACGTCATGAGAGTGGCCATCTTTGCTTTTTTTTACATTTTCTGGTAGAGCTTGACGCAACGTAATCTTCAGTTCCCTTGTTGGAGGGGTAGAAATAAAATTACAGGAGGGAACATTTTGCATCCTCCCTCCTCCTCAAGCCATGACAGGCCCCAAAAAGGCGAGGCCAGACCGGGTTAACAAAAAGACACAAATACGCATATATCTACGCAATTTCCCTGACAGCTTATTCGGCTGACAAATTGATCCCCATTTGACAGATAACATAAACTCGTACACTGACATTGGCAGGATATCAACCGAGACCGCAGCATTATTCCAATATCAGTGGATGAGTTTGTTTTTTTAAAAAAAGGGGCAAACGTTGTCAAAGTTTAAATATGTTTTCAATCCTTCATTTATAATCAATTTGAGTATTGCAATATAATAGAAACAATGTTTTCATAGGTTTGCTAAATCGTTATTTTACAGGCCCGTTCCCAAGGGGGGGGGGGGGTTCGGAGGGTGCGGCCGCAACCCCCCCCCCCCCTCTCGAACAAAGTTGACTTTTGGTCCGCCCTACGGCTATGCTGTATACACAGGCCCGCAAAACAAGAAATTTGGAGTGGGGGGGGACTGTCCATCCGTCTAGGAACAGCCCGATTATGGCGGGCTTCGTTGTGAATTCTGATTGGTCAATCGCGCCAGCTGATCTGTGCGTGACCTCTCTTGCTGGAGGCGTGTCACGCTTGACCAATCAGAATTGAGAACGAAGCCCGCCATAATCGGGTTGTTCCTAGATGGATGGATAGTCTGGTTGGATTTTGAATCGCCCGGCAAAGGTAAAAAATTGCACAAATTTACTAATTTGACGACGGAAATATATAAAGTGGTACTTGTAGAATATGCTGATGTATTTTGTTTGGCGATAAACCGTTTATTTCTCGATTCAGGCAAAGTCCGTTTCAGACATTGGTGTTTTTTTATATAAAGCATGGGGTTATATATAGAGGCCCCATATTTTGACACTTCACCCTAATACAACCCCCCTCCACCAAATCTCTTGTTTTGCGGGCCTGTGGCTGTATATTGACCAATGTTATATTTCTCGTGTATTATGCGTGTCCAACAACACAACAAAACTGTGATGATTAGTTAAACTAGTAATGCTTGTATGTTTACCTAAATTAACGACCCTTTTTGTTATTTATGTTTCCCTATATGGTTCATACTTTTCAGTTATTTTCACGTTTTTGGACCCTATAAAAACAGCCCAGCAGCAGCTATATTGGAGCACTATTTTCCATTTAGAAGGCGCTAGAATGCGCCAAATGAAATCTAGAATTTCAAATTTTTCCGGGGCGGGGGGGAGATGCCCTCAGACCCCCCTAGAGCAGGGCCGTAGCCAGGATTTACTGAGGGGTGGTTCGCTTTCACTCCAAAAGGGAACATAAGGGGGTTCGGTGTATTTGGAAAAGTGGCAAATATGGGGTTCACTTCAGTTTGAAAAGGGCATTTATATGAGAAAATATATAATATTTCCGAAAGGGGGGTTTTCCCGAACCCAAATAAACCCCTGGCTACGGGCCTGTAGAGTGGCACGCTTGTATCGCACATTGCTTGGACTCACGTTCCGCTTTATATGAAATGCCCCCCCCCCCCCCGCTAGAAATTCTGCGTACGGGCCTGTGTTAATGTCGTCAAAATTATAAATTTTGGGGCGCGGGATTCACCATTGCTTTAAAATATGAACTTTCCCACACCAACCGTGCGTAAAATAAGGATTTAGTACGCCTATGAAAACATTACAAGACAAAATTTCCTTCTCAAGATTAACTAAAAGCTTATAAATCACTAAAGAATATTATGTATGAACTATCGACAAACCATACAATGGCTGGAAAAGATTTCGCCATGTTTTTGCTTGGAAGTATGCAAGTCACAAATGACTCACAAACTGTAGGCCTAGATAAATCTTCTTATGCTCTTTGATGGGCGTATCTTCAAATTCAGGTAAATCCACGTGAATCCAGGTAATCCAAGTAAATCATACAAGATTTGGTGAATGAATAAGATTTAACGCCGTTTATAGCACTTTTTCAGTCATATCACGACGATGCCTACATGTGCCACATCATCAGTCACTGGTATTCTCAACACAGATGATCATCATATTCTCAACACGTCACGGATATATTAGGAGTGAGTGAGTAGGATTTAAAAATCAAAATATTGAAACCTATATATTCTGACCACAGTCACTGATCTTTTTATGTCATTTTGTATAAAATCAAATTTTCTTATGTATATTAAGTCCTCTTTAATTTGACTACACTTAAACTATTAGTAATGTGAACGATTTTTCAGAAAGGTAATTTCAGTTTGTAGTGATTCATATGTATGATAGGTGGTTACAATGTTTAACAGAACGAGTGAAAAAAAAATCAATTGTCATTCGTTGAATGAAACCAATGAAGACGACAAAGTCCGATAAATTGACAGATTCATATAAATAAAAGATGTCAGACAAAAATGAAACCCAACTGAAAAAACACAAAAAAATGAAAAAAATGTACACTCACTGTTATTTTTTTTACTTTCCCGCTGTGGCGGCTGTTCTTTTTCCTGTAGATATTAAAACAATTTTTTTTAATACACTCATCAATATATTAAACTATAAAAATGCTAGTTTCAAGTTCAAACATTTGATACAAATTGATCTAATCCTTTGACAGGCCTCTGCTTAAATTACAGGAGATTTCATAATATTTATTCCTTCTCACTAGAATATATATATATCGGTAAACTATTATAAAATCCTGTGTAATTCTCATGAAATGAACTAGAAATTTGACGTAATGCAGTTTTCATAACTATAAACAGATTGTTTTTAAAGAGAAATATTTACATTTTTTTCTTATTTTCACTTTTTTTAGTCTGTTTTCTCCATGTTCTCTCCTCCCTTTCTCTTTTGAGTTGTCCCCTGTCAACCCGACAGGGGACAATGCCCATCTCCTCATGGGCAAGTTCATCTTCGGAGTCTGTTTCTAAAAACAGATAAACTGAAAACATTAGCGTTCCCCTGGTGTTAAAACAATCTCAGTTAACATGTACATTTATAGGCGAGATTTGTCTGGAGAAAGTTCATATTGAAAATCACTAAAAGGTTCATAAGCCCACACAATCTAATTAAAATCCACACAATACTTACGGAAGAAGCAATCCACATCTTTATCTTCTGATGACATTATGTCGTCTGTACTGAAATCGTGTATTTCTCGTATATGTATTGCCATCATTTTAATCACGTGATCGGATATGTTGCAATAGTTTGAAGAAGTTATAATTCCCACGATTTTGGAACCGGTGTCTAAGTGACAGTAATTGAATTTTGAAACAATGTAACAATTCGCGAGCCAGAATAAACCATTTCTCACGTTTCTCTCTAACAATGATTGACGTTTACTTCACGGGGATCAACATGTTCGCGCGGCATAATCTTTTGATATTTTTCATCCCCTAACAAAGACATATGGAACCGTAGAGGGAACATAGTTAATATATTTTTAATTTCCCTCAAGATAATATCCCCCGAGATAATTGACGAATTGCGATACGAGGAAAACACAATTTTCCAGTTACACCCTAATGTCATCAATTTTTAATTGTACAACGTATCACGTTGGGCACACCGGTTCTCGTCATATTACAGAAGTTAAGCAACGTTGAGTCCGGTCAATACTTCAATAGGTGACCGGGTGCTGTTCTGGCTGGACAGATCAATGTCCAGGATAATAGAAACTGTGGACACTCGCGTGTTTTTGCACATGTAGGCACCGCCTGCAGAGGGATGTATTCGTGATATTAACAGCCAACGTGGTTCTATCATCGCTTACGACATTTAGTAAAACCTTCAATCTGATTATCTGCACACGGGTATGGAAGGTTTCGTTGTGAGACAAAATGTGAGGCAAAATATGCGATCCCTACTCAACTGCTCAGCATTGCTGAATCTGTAGGTGTTTTATAGGATTAATTGCGCAAGAAAGTTGGTCAATAGAAAAGTGGCAAAATTAATCATAGTCAGGAATGAAACCAAACTTCATCTATAAATGTTGCAAGTTAGATCATCAATTCTATCTGCTGGATACACGTTATACACTGTATTAATGGTTCTTGAACGTTTATTCACATATATGTGAAAATATATGAAAACTGAATTGCAATGGTATAACATAATTAAGATTAATTCCTTTATTATTCTCTGTATTGTATATTTTCATAAACACACGACATGGTCGGCATTAGGCCCCATAAATAAATGACTTGTTTCCCATCACTGACTTTTCAAAAAGTCGGACAGGCGGTCCTTTTTTATTTTTCATTTCCGGAAGGGCATAGGAATGGGTCAGTTCATTCAAGAATCCACTGATATCAAGATAGTGATAGTCTAATTTGATCCTGAAATGGTATACAATTCATTTTAAAGTTTCATTTTGTACATGCACGGTCTTGTTAAAGTCTGAATAAATACATTGGATAAATCGGCAGAAATTCCAGCAGGAAACATATAAGCTGAGCTATTCTCACGAAATGGAGAACATGACGATCATGAATTGACGATCATGAATATTACCTTGGGCAGTCATACAACAAAGTCCACTAGGCATGAAACTATTTCACTGAGGAATGAACAACGTAAGTTCTTCAACGGAAACTATATATTGATACCGTGAAAATGCTGCGGATGTGTTCCTGCATGTGTTACAACTATATATTTATATATGACTAGAAATTTATACACAAACAGAACGAAAATGAGATTACAAACATAAAATTGCAAACAGCGCGACAATATCACAGACATGTCACCTTGATTACAGCAAAAATATTTGTCATTGAAAGACCTCCAACGAGGCCCAATTACAGATCAAAAAATAACAGAATTATTATCAGTCTTGGAAAGGACGACTAGATAAACATCTTCAGTATCTTCACACACAAAACGTTCAAGAAAGAAGTCTCGATCCAGGACAGTATCTAATAACCATGACATCCAATGGCGCACAGAAGAATAATACAAGGTAAGACTCCCATGGAATCTTACAAGCTTGGGTGCAAGCCTGGCCCATGGAATCTGAGGTAGTGAAAACCCCAAGTCTCTCGCTCCACCATATGCAGCGCCACACTTATGCGACCCGCTGTGCAGTGAGCAAAGCGGAGGAGGAGGAGGAGGAGGGGGAGGAGTAGTAGGACACCCCACGGATTATACTATGTAGATATACCAACGAGGATCCATTTACAAAGAAATAAAGAACGTGTTACGACTTTTTGGTAATTAGGCCCACGTGTATATATGGCCCACCTGTTTCGATTTTTCGCTAAATGGTTGAAAATGATATTTCGAGTAGCAAAAATATTATTTTTTATACGCCTGCCAAACGGCGGACGTATTATGTGATGGCGGTTTCCGTCCGTCTGTCCGTGTGTCCGTCTGTCGGTCCCCCGTGCCCGGTCTATATCTGGGACAGTTTTCTATCTACAGTTCTAATTTTTGGTGAGTGGAGACCCTACGGGGAGACAATGTGTCGCGTACCAAAATGAAGGTCTTGGTCAGAGGTCAAAGGCAACTGACCTAAAAAAAAACAGGAAAGCACTGAAGTGTTGGTATCCGGTCTATATCTGTGAACGTTCTCTATCCACAGTTGCAATTTTTTGTGAGTGGATACACTAGGTGGAGACGATGTGTGCCGTACCAAAATTTAGGTCGAGGTCAAAGGTCACTGTTGCCTAAAATTAGGAAATCATTGATCATTGACAGTTTTCTATAGTTCTAATTTTTGGTGAGTGGATGCCCTAGGGGGGGACGATGTGTTGCATACCAAATGTAGGTCGAGGTCAGAGGTCAAAGGTCAGAGTGACATAAAAATCAGGAAATCATAAAAAATTACTAATGTTTGGGTAAGTGAATTCAATAGGGGGTAATGAAGTATCGCAAACCAAAAAATAGGTCACGGTCGAAGGTCAAAGGTCACTGCGTCCCCAAAATCAGGAAATTATTAAAAATAAAATGTTTTTGTGTCCGTAGATGCAGTATCTATTGTGTCACCTACCAAAATGAAGGTCAAGATTGAAGTCAAGGTCATTGTGACTCCAAAATTGAGAAATTGTTAAATATCATGATTTTTTTAGTCCATTACAGGGAGATGGTTTGTCATGTACCAAAATTTAGGTCAATGTCAACAGTCAAGGTCACTGTGACTACAGAATCAAGAAATCTTAGTAAATTACTTTTTTGTGTGTCAGTAGATACATTAGGGGGACATGATGTCATGTACCAAAATGTAGGTCAAGGCCGAACGTCAGGGTCACTGTGACCCCCAAAATCATGAAATTCATAAAGATCATGATTTTTTTTGTGTCCATTGATACACTGACGGAAGACGATGATGTGTCATGTATCAAAATTTAGATCAAGGTCAAAGCTCAAAGTCACTGTGACCTCAAAATCAGGAAATCAGTAAGTCACATTTTGATACCCCTGTCGAAGATGAGGTCATGTAATGCGATGTTGCGTTCTGTCCATTCATCCATTAACATTTGTTGTCCATGTGATATCTCTAGTTTCAAGGTATGGAATCGTATCAAATACCCTACTCGCATGGCGAAGAAGAGCCATACATCAATTTGACAAAGGTCAAGGTCACAGTCCCCCAAAACTGAATCAAGTTTAGCTGACTATATGTTAGGATGGAATATTCAGTTTTCTCCCCTACATGTATATGGCATTTGTTTTGTGGAGTTGTCTCCCATGTTTGAAACAGCTACATTTAGTTAAACTGTTGTGAAAAAACCCATACATTTACTAAGTTAACGGAGAGAGGGGTCCTTTTTGAACTTTATATTTGTTTATCAACTCAATAACAAAGGTTTACTTCATCACTTTCTTCTTCCTTCATGAAAAATTCTCTCGTCTGAAAGAAATATATTTGCAAGAAAACTGCTATTTTCTTGTATTTGACTATTGCCGATTTCAGTGTGGGATATGTGAGCTCTCGGATCTTGCTCCAAGGTCAACTAGTTTCCAAGAGTTAAGCTTATTTTAGTTTATCATTAAATTTTAGATGTTATATGTTACATTCTCAGAAGCACAAAATTGTAGACCTTTCTATGCATTGCTAGCTACCAATTGGAATCAAGGCTATTAAATAAACAACCTTGAAATTTGGACCAATGTAATTCCAGATATACGGGCGTATATTGAAGCCCATTGGGCTCTTGTTTCGTATTGTGAACGATCAGTGGTGACATTTGCTTACACAAGATTCTGTGCGCATGCAAAAATGCATGTTTGTTCTATTAATGCATCTTGAAGGCATTGGCACGAATGATTTTTATCCAAGTAGAAAATGTCACATCACTAACCAAAATAATATTAAACGTTTGAACGTGAAGATGACGAAATGTTTGTTCTTTATGTGCTATAAAAATTTTGTCGAATTTTGTGTATTAAATGCAATTCTCATAATGAAAACACAGCAAAGGAAACTGTTATTGTATATAACCCTCCGAAGCATGGCTTATCTAACTCCCGAGAATGTCTACTCAAAGTAGTTTTAGTGTGTATGGAAAAAATACATATTTTCAGCCAAAATAAAACGCTGAAGTACATTGTAGATGAAATAAGCTTTCATTTGATATATGATTTGGAGTGATAGGTTATTTGTGTGTACCGTGAGCCTTGAAAATCGAGTGCAAAACTTACACAAAATCGATTGAAGTGAGAAATTACAGTCCAGCTCACTAGTTTGTTTTGCTTCGACACGGATTTCGGCAAATTTGTGGGGACGGCTGTACTGGTTAAATGACACATAAATAGCATGGTCACTCGGTGGGCTATGTAAAATTTCGCTTACCTTTCCATCTTTGCTGCATCTGTGCGTCAAAAATTGCACACTGGCAAAAAAAACTGTCATACTTCGACAATTTGAACAAAAGTGTTCCTCGTTTTCCTCGGGAGATCGCAATTTGAAGCGAAAACTCCGGAGAATGGCACTTTGATTGTCCAGCGTGTAATAGGAAACGGAGGCTAAAATCTTGTGACTTTATTATGTTCATGTTCGGAGAAATTTGAACCAATCAATCTTCTCCCTGGGAACCGTCCCCGTTCTTATCCTGTCTCGGGGATCTAACACTGGTGCAAGAGAAACAGAAGAAATGTCAAATGATATCTATCGAGATTTTATTTTCTTTGAGCACATGTGAAGTCCTTGACAGAGTTATTTAATGATATGATATTTGTTGTTGTGCAGGTAAATGTTTTCAAATATTTCAGCAAGGAAAGAGCAGTCCCGAAGGAGGAGGAGGCAGAGAAAATTGGACAGTAATTTAACCGGCCAATCAAAATACACCATTCGTCATGTTTGATCAAGTAATTTGTGAAAGGTAGAACGCTATGTTTGATCACATGATATTTATATGTATACAGATATTTAAGGACTGGTATAAAATGATCATTCTGAACAGAGAACCATGCCTTCATCATAGTGAGATCATGACTCTCATGTAAAATGGGAGCTATGTCACTATTTTGACAGCGAGGCTCTCTCTTACATCATCGCCCCATAGAACATATTTCGGCTTTATTAACAGTCAACATTCAATCTAAAATTGGAAAAACTTGAACGCTGCATGTAGTTATATTACCAATATTGAAAACTTGATCTCCTTGTATACTCATCAAGATAAAGCGTGGCCTTATCTGTAACTAAATTATTTGAATCGATTAGTGAACACATTTTGCATCAGTTGATGAACCTTACTAAATATAACAACAATGAAGGAAGTTAGCCAAAAATCTATTCTTTCTTAGCCCAAAAGATAAAATATATATGACCTCTTTCGTCGTTTATTTATAAAAGACAGGTGAACGTTTGACAAGAGAGACAAGTCGTACTGCTTCGTTTCACAGTTAATTATTGAAAAATAGTTCACCAGTTTCTCGCTTTTTATCACACAGTTATCACTCAGTAGATGTCAGGCAGATGTGGGGTAGTTTAGTACTATTACGGAGAGACTAATCTGTGCAGCTTAGCGCCGTCATTTGATGGAAGCAGTTAAGATCATACACAGAAATGAAACGGTAAAGACAACACCGTAGTGAGGAGTCTCGCAGGACTAAAATGATAACATGATATCAACCCAAGAATCGTGTAATCGAACATAACAGCCCACCTTTCACAAATTATACAACATGGCGGATTAATGGTGTATTTTGATTGATCGGTTGAATTCCTCCTCACTTTGACTCATCCCAGTAGTAATAAAAGGTAATTTGGATTTCTATTAATTTTAGATCATTGGGGTATTTCATTGGCTGTACTTCCGGTCACGTGAGATTCGCGTGCTCTGATAGGATCACTTCCGCCGCGGCAATGCAATCGCTTCTGTCGCGGTGATAAGCGTCAGTCGACAAAAAATAGTCCCAGACACGTTAATTTACTCCTCAATGTCAATGTTAATTTCACCCCAGTCACTTCAATGATTTGCAATCGCAGATTCATTGTGAGATCGCTGCATCCAGATTACCTTGTCATCTCAGGGAATGTCCTCCAGATTACCTTGTCATCTCAGGGAATGTCCTCCAGATTACCTTGTCATCTCAGGGAATGTCCTCCAGATTACCTTGTCATCTCAGGGAATGTCCAAGAATCTTATAAAATGTTCGCACTGTGCAATCATGCCCGGGGTAGACGTTTTTTGAGTCTTGGTGGACCATTCTCGGTGCACGTGGGCAGTGATTGTGTATCATATTGAAGCGCTCGTGTTGTAGACATATAGAAAAAGGGTATTCGAGTGGCTGTTTTGGGGATAGAGGTGGGTCATCCGCGGTCCAAATGGGTGTGGGATCTCATTTTGAAGTACTCATGAGGTGAGGTCAGATTGGGTAGAATTCTAGGGGCAAGTTTCGTCAATCCGCGCATGAGCAGTCATAGAGTAGTAGAAAAAGGGCATTTGTGTGGACGTTTTGGTGTGAAATTCATTGGCCAAATTGTCAGCATCCACCTGAGCATGGCATGGGAATTCATTTGTCACCTGTTCGACATTATTTTGTAGTTCATTGGAGACATGAGATTCTATCTGATAAATGTTTTGAAAATACCTTTGGGAATGGCTTTAAGAAAGTGAACTGCTTTCACATTGGCACACAGAATATATTATTCTTTTGTACATTGTCGATAGTCTACTATTTGTTCCAACCGTATTCGCAACTTTTTCATAATATGTAATTAATGAGGCCCATGTCCGCAATAGTGTAATTTGCACGGCGAAAACATTTTAACAGAATAATAGCTTTAAGTTGTCAAATTAAACATAAATACTGAATTTTAATAAATAAACTTTATTTGAATTTCCTAGTTACTTGTGTGATTATTCATTTTCGTTATTCACAGCAATGCTGTTGTGATTTAGCGTGTAAGATGAAGATGTACGTCAACTTTCTCTTTTGCTCTTGAGGGTGGATCTATTTTGTTCCTTCTCGCAATATCAGTGCACACATCATAGATATCTTCATCACATGCGAATGTAGAACGGAATTCCACATATCGATTGCAAAGATGACTTTCCCTCTGATAGACAGGATAGATGTGATTTTCTGCTCCCCAAAGACCTGGTATCATAAATGACCTGTCACTTGGAACTCGTTGATTTTCGGAGAGACGGATGGTGTGCTCGTTCCGTACATCGGACACAGTATACAGTCCATTCTGTTAAAAAAAAATGAAGAGTGAAGTTAAACAAGAGAAAAATTAATAACGAGAAAGTAGTCCTAAAAAGTCGATAAATGTCCCTTGACCTTTGACCTTTGCAACGTGATTTCCGGTTCCGGTCACGTGCCTGTGAATGACAAGACTGCTGCGCATGTGAACAAGATTGGATTACATGGAGAGCAGGGGTCAAATGTCCATTCCGGTGACCTGATCGGAAGTGAAGTGAGAAAGGTCAAAAGTCATTGACATTTATCGGCTCTTTTACTACTACTAACTTCGTCTGGGTACATATGCGGATACCACGTTTAGACAAAAGCTTGAAACAAGACAAGAGAATGCAAATTGATTGCCAAACACCCTGTTCGGTGTATGATCTCTGAGAAATCTGATACTCAGGGGCAGTAGGGTAATAGTAAAAGACATTGACATGTATATGAATTCTTTCACGCTGCATAGAACGTCAAATCAACTGTATAATCATATGCCCCGCGGCATGAATAATAGTTTAGCCGCTATACCGTACGTCTTAGATTATCCTTGAGTAAATTTGTTAATTGGAAGTTTCCCCAAATGTGCGTAGGCTTCATGAATATCATCCAGCTTCAACATTATCAAAGTAGCTGTTGAGATATTATTAATGGAATACCGTATATCAAATTACAGCAACATTCATAAATCTATCATATCCACCTGTGCGACCAACAAAAATGTTTCTAATTGATCAGATTTTCCTATTTCCACAATATTAAGGTTTCTTTTTCAGCCATAGACGAAATCTTCACTATCTTGCATAGCAGACCGCGTTTGGCTTGAGGAATATTTGATGGTGGATTAATACGTATATTACCAATAGATTGTGACAATTAATATATAGAATTTTTTTTTCTCAATTCTATTTCTTTATTAATTTTGAAAATGTACATATTCGTGATTAACACGATACCTTCAATATATGAAAATTAATAAATAAAATTATTTTTTCTTCAAATGTATTTCCTTATTAGTTTTGAAAATGTATATTTGTCTATCACCAAATATCCAACAAGCCAGGCAAATGTGGTCTTTTGAATCCGTTGTCTCGGTCGCTATAATCGCGGTGAACAAGTTATCTGATTGGTCAATACAGACAGGATGTTGCTATTGCGGATTGGCTGAAAAATACACTCCCATTTTCCATGAAGACGATCCATTCCGATGTGTACTAAGGGAATGTAAGATCGAGATACCCCTGGTTTTAGCGCATATTTGGTTATCATAAAGACTTGTTTACTTACTAGAACATCGGACATATAACAAACTTGAACTAAGTTCTTGTCCAGGAAGCCCCCACTGAAGTTCCCCCTTTCCTTCAAGCCTTTGAACAATTCCTTCCAGTAAGTGTTCTGTTTCCTTAAGAAAATCCATCAGCATTCTATTCGACAATTGGAAGTTTCATCTATGAAAGCTCTGTTGGTCATAGCATATCATTACGTCTCAGATGCATTTGCAAATCGCGTACCCCAGAAGTTTCTTTGCCACAATCAACTCTAACGACATTTGGATAGCCATCCTCTGTCAGTACTGCTTTCATGAAGTATTGTGCAGTTTACTAAGTTTGTAATATTTATCTAATACTGATATTAGTGTTTTGCATGAATTGAGTTTCAAATAAATGGCATAATTTTTGCTCTCAAAATTGAATATTTTTGCAAACCCTTATCACGGTACCTAAACACGACTTATATTATACACTGTATATATTGTAATACTAAAGTATGAAAAAACTATAGTCATTTTTTCAGCAGTTCAGACAACATCAAACAACATTTTGTTTTCGAGATTTTATCTAAAAATTGATTTGATCTCTGAATTTGTCAATTGGCTGAAAATTCCCATGCCTGCAATCATTAAAAGATTATTGATATCATGTACTCTCAATCCCCTGCCCTACGCCTTGTAATTGCATCATGCTCACATATTTTATGTCTCCTCTATTATTAGCCTAACCTTCCCTGCCAGTATGTTTTTAAACCACTCTCATGTGTTGCGGAAGGTTTCCTTAAGGAGAATCACGATTCATTCGGTCTGCCTTTCTGCGTCTCCTTCTTCATTTCATTCACATAACCACCATAAACATCCAGGGAAAGTAGCTGTTAAAAGTTATGCGTGGCTGCCATACTACCGAGTCCGACATTAGCATTTCGAAAATCAGTCGATTTCGAAGGCCAAAACAAAAGGCAAATAAATAGTGACAAGATGAAAACTTGTGACAAACGAGACTGACAGACCATTTGGATTTATAGATTCATTTACAATGTATAGCACAGGTAATTTTGTTCTGCCAGCCATGTATGCATTTGAAGTCAGAACTTTGAAGAACGCTGTCGGCTTTGTTACTTTGTGATTTGGTCTTTCTTATTACAAGTATTGGCAATTTAAAAGGGAGCCCCAGCGTTTTAGATCTAGTTTTATGAATCAGTTATAAAGACATTGACGTTTAAATGTGTTTATGATGGAATTTATTGCGAATGGTATTTTTGATGTCATCAAATGAACTCAACATAATTGGCTTTAATATACTGGAATTGTCACAAAGCTATAGGTTTAATTTCTTTCTTTGTAATATTGCTAACTTGAATCAAACTTATTTAAAAGCGGGCAATGACAGAATCTTCATACCCACGTTCACTTTCTTGTTCACATTTCAAATTATAAACGTCATTGATCTTTGATGTGAATGTTGAACTCCAAACTGCCAGATGGAGTGGGTTATTGATTGACTGTGCTATGCATACGGCCAACTTACTGTCACATTAGGAAGAATGACGCAACTGTTCAGGGAATATATCACCCTACACACAGTTATTGAGTAGTTTCTGATTGGTTTGTCTCTGCTCTGTAGATACAATTTACTCCTCAGCGGTCACGATTGTGGAGATATTCAAGTCATCTGTGACGTCATCAGTAGGACTACTAGCCAGACTGGGCATTCTGGGGGTGTAGGAGAAGGTGTTTAGGGTAGAGAAAGACCATCCGTCGTATGAATGGATCGTAAGAGGTGTCAAAGTGAACTTCTCGTGGTGTAGACCGCATCACTGATGGATGCTCACGTAATCTGTGACGTCATTGGCAACCTGACCATATTTTTACAATTTCATTGGATCGGATTTGCGTGTTTCTGATCATGTTGAACAAACCTCGCAGATAAAAACTTTTCGGCAGATTAGAATCAAACTCTACGTAAGCTGTCTTGTATAGATATATCGAATCGCAATTTTCTCGGCTCATTCCACTTCATTGTTTTCCCGAAATAATGTTTTCCAGATATGATTTCTATGAATGATATATACATGTAGAGGATTTTCATAATCATTTTGTATTTTCAGGAACGAATTAAATTACTGTACTTACATAGTATTTTTATTCACATTGAGATGAAATGGGGACCGCATTAAGATACCTTATTATTGCGTCTCCGCTGTACGAAAGACGTATTGCATCAGGCAAGTCACAAATGTAAGAAATACTAAAGGGAAGGCTGAACAAATGGGACGGAAACCACGATCAACATCCAGATTTACGTTTCCAGTGGGGAAAGCTCGTGGTGTCACCATCATAATAGAAAATGAAAGAACCAGACGAGCAAAACCTGTCTCGGTCCTCAAACAACAGTAGATAGACTGTCTTAGACTCATACGTGGGTTCGTTGATTATAGAAATAGACAAACTTCTGAGTTCTACTCCACGTAAACATATTTACATAATAAATAATACATTTGATCTTCCATGGAAACGGATAAACTATTAAATAGTGTTAAATTATTAATTGTAATAAATTAACAATAAAATTTTATATAATATTAATTTTGTAACATTAATTGTATTAAACTATTGGACATTTTGTATATTTACTGGCAATTTTATGAAATTCAACAGATCACTCGATAAAGGCTCCGGTATAAGAGTCGAAATTACAAGCGTCTAGTCCGTCATTCAAAATCCAGCCGTCGTCCATTAGAGAATATCCGCGTCCATAATCCAAAGACCTATTCCATTTTCCACATAACAGTAGCTTGTGCATTAAATATGTTTACGTGGAGTAGAGCTCAGAAGTTTGTCTATTTCTATAACAGTAGATAGGCAGATAGGACATGTTCGCAGTTTCAACTCAGAAACATCAAGCTTTTCTAATATAATTGCCCAGAAATATTTTAATACGCACGTTAGTAACGTCATCTTTGGTAAGATTGCCAAATAATAATGTTTATGGAATTGGAATACTCGGCATATAGTAAATAGCTCCAAAATTTGGTTGACAGCAAGATTTCTGTATATCATTATTAAAGATATAAATAAAGATTGGCCTGTGTTGAAAATCACATTTCGATCATGCATCTATTGTCTGGATAGCCTTTCACTATCTGCTGGGTTATTATAATTGTTTGTGTTCAATTATGCCAAACGTTATAATCCGTTTCGATATGAGAAGTGCTAGGTGAACTATTTATACCAGGACCATAACTGAATAACTATAAGCATTAGCAATTTCATGACATTGTTATATTTCAACATCTTGGTAACGTTCACCATAGGTGCTGAATCATTGTGTCCTCATTTGCTTTCAAAATGTGCTCTGGCTATATGGGGCAACTGATACATTTAAATTATACCGATTCTCAGCAATTATATTTCTGTTTAACTAAAGCATGCAATAATAATTCATATGAATGTCGAAACGTTGTGAATAAAACAATTACATTACCATAACCTTCACTTGTCTGTATCATGTTATGAAATATTATTCAATTATGACATTATATTTGCTATTCGGTCAATGTTTAGTTAATAAAATTTACTTCTTTGATTAAATTTGTCTATGTAGCATAACTTTGCTCATATATGGATTATATGAGCCATCCTTATATTTGCTATTTGGTAAATATTTAGTTAATAAAATTCATTTGTTTGATTAAATTGGTCTTTTGGTGACAGTAGGGGTAGGGTTACAAGAATAGTTTTATCTTCTATAATTTTTATCCAATCTTTATAATGTTAGTCACATATTATTCAGCATTGATTGTTTCACCAAATATTCACAAGATACTATTACTATTTGTGGGGTATGACGTCACACAGGGACTATGCACACAACAGCAGGACTAGTAGCGAAAGCGGGGGGGGGGGTGGTTGGCGGTGCGTGAGGGTGTGTTTAAGCGATTGATGGACGATTGGTGGTTCGAATGGGTCTTGTGATGTGTGGAAGTGAAGCGCTCAGTGTCTACACCACGACTTAAGTGATATCCATGTCGTGTGTGGCCTCATTGCTGACCTCATCAGTAGGAGTAGTAGCCAAAGTGGGCATTCTGGTGGTGTGAAGGAAGATGTTTGGTGTAGAGGTGAAACATCCGTTGTCCAAATAGACCGTCTAGTATGTCATATTGTAGTCCTCTGCATGTAGACGACGAATGGTATGTTTTTTATTGTAAGTCGCATCATGCTACTCATGCGCCATTGGGCAGTACTAACGAAAGACGTCATTTTGGGTATGGAAAATGACATGTTTGGGCAATCAGAGGACACATGTTTGGCCCAATGAACCGGTTGGGGTATCCTAGTGAAGTTTTCGTGGTAAGTAGCGCCAATCTGCGTATGCGCAGTTGAGGTGTAGTAATTAAAGTGGTCATTCTTGAGGTGCGCAGGCGTATATTTGAGAGATTGACGTTCTATATCTCATCCAGAGGTAAAGTGTACGGTGTCATCGTGAAGCTCTTGTGATGCTTTAATTATTTTGTCTTAGCCTTTGAGCTAAGGGGCTGAAACTTACCACACTAGACGCTTGGGTTAAGCTCTACCAGAAATTATTTTAAAAATCCAAGATGTTCGCTTTGATGACGTTACAGTGACGTCAGTTTCAAAAATGGCAGTTTTTTGGTTGATTTTTCGGTCAGATTTTCCGAATTTTTTATTTATGAAATTTCGCGCAAAAACTGCATGATAAGTTAGTAAATATTAATGTGGTGTGAAATAAAATAGTTTTTGCCCACTTTTCATCGCAGAGAAGCAGAAATTTTGAAGAAATATGACAAAAACATCAATTACTTGAACCGCAAGTGGCCGTCATCTTGAATTTTCCTATGATTCTCTGCTCGGGGGAGTTATGCAAGTAGGCTCAAAATGACCTCAATATGATAAACTATAACATCACAAAGCTTCAGTTCTCTAGTTTTTGTCGTTCCGGAGATAGCGCAGAAAGTTTTCATATGACTGAATATGGTCTTTATTTTGAATTTAACCATAACATCTTGATTTAATAATATATATATATTTATTCACAATCACATTCATTTAAAGAAGATTTCCCAGGGAAGCACCCGAAACCCCTCACTTCGCACCAGGGGGACATGCCCTCTCTGTCCCATTCCCAATTTTGAATTGCTTCCGTCGCTTTGCGCTTTAATAAATTGAGCTCAAAATAAATTATATTTGTCTGCGATATGTATTGTATTATAAGTTGTAACCTAAAATTGAATGTATGAAAATGGTGAACCCTTTTTTGACATCGATTCCATCTACAGGGGATGAAAACTGTGCGCCAGGGGCAGTCGGTGCCTTGATCTACGACATGAATACCCTTACGAAATCGCCACTCAAGCAGGAAATTCATACAGACCCAACTTCAGTCCTAACCATACAGATCCCCGCAACTGTGAAAATTGTTGTCATCTAAAAGGTAAAAAAAATATATATATATTTCCCTCGACATGTGAATCTCGAAAATGTCTGTAAACTGACAGAACTTGTTTCATTTAGTTTTTAATCTGGCGATGTCAATTTGTAGGAGGAATACACTTCGGGGATTTATTTTAATCAGTGTGTGAAAATTGACGTTATGGAATTTCGATACCGTCTGTGGTGGACGGTAGTACCGTAATGACTGAACTTCTCATAAATTTGATTACCGATACGGGTTGATTTTATTCGTAGCGCAATTGACTTTATATTTTCATTACTGCAAATTTGCTTTTTGATTTTTTCTCTGACTGAATGAATCTACTTGTACTGATTTGCTAGATGGTTGTTCATTTAAATCCAATAGGCATAAGTTGTTGTTTATTTGATTATGGTGATGCAACATGTGATTTGTAATGTGATTGCAGCATAAAATCTGGTCACGTTCACTGAATGTTTTGTTTTGTCTCATCTGTCATTCTCTCTCTGGCGGAGCTGTCAGTCAGAATGTTTGGCAGCCAATCAGAGCATTTTTGCTGACAACTCAACCCTCGTATTCTTAACGGCATAAAGCTATTCTTTAATCATTGGGTCACCACAATTAATGAACAATTAGCTAAAGGCAAAGGGTGTTTTCTAGCTTATCCCACACTCATCCAAGTTAATATTTATTTGAAAATCGCGTTTCTGAATCAATTAGCCGAGATAACATGGAGATAGGTAAGCTGGATGTTGATAGGTCAGCAAAGGGTTTAGACGCGGAGAAATAACTGCCCCCCCCCAATAAACTGGACGATATTGAGTGAAATAAATCAGAAAATTCATACGATAGCTACAATTGTTCAAAATATTTATCTCTCATAGGTTTTGCAAAGAAGTCCTGAATGAACACCAACTGGAAAACATACCTCGGTACAAAATTCAGTGGATGAACTTCAAAACCTGTACACCCCAAAGAAAAAAGATATGGCTTTACAGTGTCCGGTTTGGTTATACCATCAGTTCATAAAATACACATTTTATGAACTTCCTGTAATATATATGATACTGTCACGTTTTCTGACAACATTATAATGCTGTATCATGCGCAATACCGGCACAACATTTTACAGTTGTTAAATTCATCATTATAAATTGTATTGCTCCTTCTATATCATAATGTTAAATATAAAACTTTCTTTCACATTCTCTGAGAGTACTACAAATATAACATATAATGTTGTCACTCTTCGGACATTTATAATGTTAAAAAACAAACACTTTCACTTTGAGAGTATATAATGAATTCAAATTAATGAATGAGGACAATCAATTCGATTGCCATTAATTGCGTTATGTGTCATATTTTCTATTAGTAGTCCTACACTGTAAGTGATAAGTGATGCTGTATAGCGACGGAAATATTCTCCTTGTTATATATGTACTAAACTGTAAAGTATTTAAACCTTTTAATGAAGGCCTTTTATATCAGCAGGAGTTTCTGTAAATTCTTGTTACAATATACTTTTACTATTCACCAATGCCTGTTTCTGGGCTTTTTTTCAGAAGATCCCGTTATTCGACTCGCACCATTATGAGTTTGAATCGCAGCTCTGACAAATGAAGAATTTCATTTTCGTCTCATTGAAATATCCAGATTAATTGTGCAGCCCAAAGTTCTAGTAGGCCCAGTATCGGAACATTAACCACCGTATGCGATTTTTTAGATGTAACATCGTGTTATGATCAAAGATCCACTGAAGATGTCATGAGATGACGCGTTCATTTATCAGGATTTGAACAGTCGCAATATCTCTCAAGAGAATACTTCAACCATGTATGTTCTCGCGAATCATACGCAAGTCTGCGGTTACATAAATCTTACAGATATTCAGTGGACGACAACTGATTCCAACTATACGCGACAGCATTGTTATTATGTAACTGAAGAAATACGTTCCCACGTGCTTGACAAAGGTGGCGAACATTATTTCATTTGCATACCTACTTGGAAAAAGTTTTCGAAGATTGCGGATACACAGAAGAATACTTGCGCAAATAAAATGAAAATACTTGTAATTTAATCAGTGTGTAAGAAATTGATGTAAACGTAGTATTCATCAACCTCCCCACAGCGCATGCTCCATTTCGCAGGCTACATTACCATCCCTGCCACCAATAGCGCAAGTTGACCTTTACAGCGTTGCTATGACGTATAGGGGAAACCAACCAACGCACGGTTCAGTTTGAATCCGGCCGAACAACTCCTTTAGTGTAGCACATGAGCGAACTACTTTTCATATGTTCTGTCCAGATAAACAGGGAAAATTATCTCCAGATAATTCTTTTTAACACTAGGTCAACAGAGGTATTATACAGACTTGAAAAGTAATCGAAATGTTCAGTAAACAGCTATTTTACTATATATGATGTCACTTCTGGCGATGTGCGCGAAGGCCCCGAATCCGGTCCAAAAATCTGACTGGTGGCTGAGGTGTTATTGAACCCCCAGCGACGTGGTTGAGTATTCATAGCAAAGCTTTCCTAACTGAAAGATAACACTATTTTTCTCGTAGTGTAACATTCAGAAATATAACTTGATCGTTGAATGAATGAGTACTGAGTTAGTGTAGTAGACAATTCCTACTATAGTTCAACGTGATCCATGGAAAATGTTGTCTTAGCCCGCGAGTGACCCAGAAACTCTGGCTGTGATAGGTGAATATAGGTAAGGGGGCGTGGCATTCCTATCACAGCCCCGATCGCGCCAAGGTTAAATTTTAGCGATAACAATTTATGCGCGAAAAGCGGCTTTTCGCTGACGAAAATAACGAAACCGGAGAGAAAAAAGATGCCAATTTGATACAGTTTGACCGACCTGAGCTTCTTTAACCATGTACCATCTCTCATGACTGTTTTGATGCTGATCAAATGTGTGAGAAAAACTTCCATTGATTTTAACGTTTTCGCGCCTTTCTGACATCTTGTGCGTGAATAAACACACGTCGCTATTGGTTCTTGATGACGTGAGTCAAAAGGCCAACCCCATTCTGCGCATGTCCTTGTAAACTATGGCGAAAGAAACACAACGGCAAAATGACAAAATCCGTGTTTGATGGCAGATTCCATCTAATTAAAGGAGTCATTAGGTGGTTGTCATAGTGCTAGAGATGCCAAATCATATTATTTATTCGATAAAATGCTTTTTGTGCCTGTCTCAATTCCCAAAGCCGTGTGCAGTTAAAGATCTCGAGCGACTGATGTCTTATTTATTTTTTTCCTTTTCGGTCTGCATGAGTGATTCGGGCTAAGGGGTCAGCAACAACAACCAAAAAAAAATAGACTCCTTAACCGATGTTTTCGGGCTAAGCCCGCGAGCTGTTGCGGGATAAGGGGCTTAAATTTCGGTTCCGTTTACATCTCAAGCTTACCAATTTTTGACCTTACAGTGTTGAAGGGTATGGTATGGGGGTGTGCTCAAGGGTGGAAGTAGAATAATTCGCGTGGGCTTAAGACCGCTACAGTAATATAACGTGTGACACTGCCAGTCCGTATAACCTTGCGCAATTCAATTTTCGTTTTTTTTTTGTTTTTGATTTCCCAAAATCAAACATGGCAATGTAACTACCATCACAGAACTTACGAATTAGGGTTTGATATGATTTAAGTGTGTACTCGAGAGATGACTTGGGGGCCTTATGTGCTACCGTGATCGAATTTATATAGCAGTCTGTAATTGACAGTGGGTACTATTAACTTTCCCAGATGTCACCATTGGTGAGTCATTAGCGTAGCAACTATTATCGCCCTCAGTTCCTATTACCCTGGACACTTACCAGCCTAGCAGTACAGCATGAGGTCACCCATCCAAGTCTTGACCGGGCTCAAAGTCGCTTAACTTCGGTGATTTTACGAGAACTGATGTGTCCAACGTGATATGCCGTATCAGGGAACCTTCAACAACCACAATGAAACATAGTCAATGGTTCCCGATGGGCATGACTGTTCACTCGCTGAGCCATCAATAAATAATAAAAAAAATAATTATAAATCAAATTTTCGGTCAGCTCAGAACTTGCTGGTAACAATGCCCTAATGCACATTCATGCAAAAAATCAAGGATCTAATGTCAACAGTTCTCCTTATTTTGCCGACGAAAGGATTCCGATGGACTGACTGACCGACTGACTCACTCACTCATTACCGGACAATTTGCAAATGGTAGCCTACTTCGTAGGAAAATTCAAATTTGATCGTTAATTTTCGTTTTCGGTTTCTCAAAAGCAAAGATTGTAATTTGACATACAATTTTAAATTTTCATTTTACTTGGCTCAAAAATAAAAATCAGATATTGAAAATTGCCTCGACTTGTCCGTTTTTCGTTTTTTGATTTTAACTTTGACGCGTCAATTGCGCACGTGCGAGGCTTTCGGTCCGCGGAGCAGTATGAAAAGCGCAAATCGCATTACTTAGGGTAGGAATACACCAGAGCCGTTGCGTTGGCGCAGGCGGCAACCCTCGCGACAACGCATTTGTCCGTGCATTCACCATATGCGTCTTTTGGCTGCGATGGAGGCTGGGTATATGCCTATACCTAATTTAAATAACATAACGTATCGTAATTCAGCACCAAGTAGGCGCTTTATAACCGGACGGAAAATGTTGTGGTGCCCTTTTCCAACAGCTACAGGCATGGAGGAAAGAGCAACATTGGCCATAATGGATATGATGAATGATGAAAACGACGGTGACAATGAAATGTTGGCCCTAATGGCATTGACCGTAGCGTCTGATGCCAAAGTGTGCATAATAATGTCCTTGACCTTCCAAAGGCAATGCGTAGGACTGTGCAGCGCGTCAAAAAAATGGAAAATTCCCAATTCCAACGGCAACGCAAAGCTATAACGCAACCGATACTCAACGCAATGCGAATAGTGTGCTCACCACTTCTTTTTGCAACTTGTTCAATTTGTTGCGACAACGCATATGCGAATCGCATTGCGATGACGGCTCTGGTGTATTCCTACCCTAAGGGTAGGTGTGGAGCATAATATTGAAAATCAGCAGGGGGAAATATATGGGAGTTTCACTACACAAAAGATCCCTGGAGCCAGGCATTCGACACGAATTATAATGCGCTAACTGTGTATGTGCAGAAGCGAGTAGGCATTCGGTGTGAAGTATTATATGGAGAACAAAACGGGGTTGATACACTTAGTAGTTTCATTAAAGTAGGGTAATATAATAAAAACGTGCCTACCCTAATCATGACCCCAAAAGAAACTTCCCGCGTCGATGCATTGAAGCGTTTGACCCCGGCACTTAAAGGATTGAA
This sequence comes from Hanleya hanleyi, assembly GCA_036873755.1. NCBI lineage: Eukaryota > Metazoa > Mollusca > Polyplacophora > Lepidopleurida > Hanleyidae > Hanleya > Hanleya hanleyi. The sequence continues at coordinate 45,492 of JAVTVY010010798.1, forward strand.
GCGTTTTTAACGGGCATCTGCACGCTCCAACCATCCAGGTCGCAAAAACATAGAATGAAGATTGGATCTGAAGCGTTGAAGCATTCAGACCTCTACCATCAAACGTGGCGATTGTATGCTTGTTTCAAATGGTGGCTTACGGGCCGCTTTCATATACAGATTTCGTGGCCCATCACCGCAATGCTTAATTTTATTAATATTAAAACTTTGTTGGTATCTTTATGAATACTATTTTTCAAATCAGTAACAACTATCGGTTGTCTGCATGAATGCTGCTCGATTTTGTAGCGCTTTAAACATGTATTTTCGGAAATGAGAAAATCTAAGACTGCGTCTTGATTGGCTCAGGCATCAATGCCAATAACCAATGAGAACAGCGGAATGCCACCTATTCATACTTGTCTTGTACATCATGTATGATGTCCAGGTAAATTATGAATCCTCGTGCTGGGCTTACTTTGAACTCAACTCTGACCAATTTTTTGTGTTTTCGAGTTATTTTTGACTTCTTGCCTCAATCTCGAACATTTCATCCCTGGAGGTTATTGAATTAGCATGCATGTCTGTATCTCAAGCTCGCGGTTTTTGCTTTGACTCTCGATGACGATTTCAGCCTGATATCAAAGTTATGCCAGCGATGTCGTATCTCAATCCCTGCAGCTAGTGGATTGGCGTAATGAGCTAGCTCAGCCTGTTCAATAATTGGTTTGATTTAGAGGATATGACTTGATCATTGTTTTATCCAGACCGATCTACCGTGGGTAACTAACCAAGGTAATTAATGTATAGATACCTTAACAAATCGATCAATACATTCGCTCTCGAGGATCGTCCATTGGGCCACATGCCTCTCACGCTCCACCCCTCTTATACGACACGATTTGCATTTTCTATTTTACTCGTCATACCAAAAGTTACATCATAATCTGCACATGTGCAATCTTAATATTGATAGGTCAAAGTTTAAATTAAAAAACGAAAAACAGACAAGTGGAAGCAATTTTCAATATTTTATTTTCATTTTTGCGCGAAGCAAAACGAAAATTGAAAATTGACTGTCAATCAATTTTCCTTTTTTTTTTGTTTTTGTAATCCCAGAATCAAAAATTGAAAATTGACGGTCAAATTTCAATTTTGATTTTGAGATTACAGAAACAAAAGACGAAAATTGAAAATTGACGGTCAAATTTCAATTTTTGATTTTGAGAAACCAAAAACGAAAATTGAACTGTGCAAGGTTACACAGACCACTGCGCTATACACAGTGCTCATAAAATTATAAGAGGAAGGGTAAGCAAAATACGCCTGTACTTGATCGTTGGTTTCAAGATTTTGTATGTTATATATATCAAACGAAAGCCAATATTACAGAAAAACTGATAGGTGATGAGGTAATTGGAAATACGGAATGCTGACGTACTCATTACGTAATATCCGTCTTATTAGTTTTACTGTCCGGTAATGTGATGACGCATAACTCACTCAATTACCGCAAATTAGAAAGTAGATACTCTTTGATTCCTTTTTTGATTAAAGTTAAACAGATGTTAATTGCTGAAGATTTGAAACTTACTCAAAATCAAAGTATGATACCCATAATTTTGTTCTTGAGACTTGAGAGTTTTTGAGACTCCCTCAGTCGGAGGTGGGAGGGGCCTAATCACGACTAACTTGCAAATATTTTGTTGTACGGCTAAATAATGTTTCTTTAATATATATTAATTTAACCCTACCTGACCTTAGAAGGGGGGGGGGGCATTATGCCCTTCCCCCCCCCCGTACCAAACTTTCAGCACTATTTTCGGAACAACACAAAATAGTGAGCTAAAATTCAGTGACTTTATAGTTTATCATAATGGGGTCATTTTGAGCCTATTTGCATGACTTCCCGTGTAGAGAATCATGGGCAAATTCAAGATAGCGGTCACCTGAGGTACCAGAAAAGTGATATTTTTGTCTTATTTCTTCAAAATTTCTGCTTTTCCACGATGAAAAATGGCCAAAAACTATTTTATTTCACATCACAAAAATATTGACTAATTATCATACATTTTTGGCGGAGAAATTGCATAAATAAAAAAAAATCGAAAAATCTGACCAAAAATGACGTCACTGTGACGTTATCATAGCGGCCACATTGGATTTTTTTCACATTTTCTGGTAGAACTTAACCCAAAGATATAGTGTGATAAATTTCAGCCCCCTAGCCCAAGGTGTAAGAAAAATGATTAGTGGGGCCATTTCGTCCCCCTCCCCATCTCAGGCCACCACAGGTCTCAAAAAGCTCAGGCCAGATAGGGTTAATATATATTTTCCTTGCTGCAGTGTGATTCTAAGTAAAAAGGCAGAATTCGCAACAACAAACTCGCAACAAACAGGCTCGCAACAAACTTGTATCCTTTATCAACTGAAGATCAAAGGCCAGAAGTTGCAAGGTGGAACTGAGACATCTGTGCGAAAGCTAATGGATACCACAAAACTACGCAAAGACGATACATATTCACGTCTAGAAAAGGAACGTCGTCTTTTAGACAAATCCGTTTAATGTCGACGTCGATGCAGTTGCATTTCAGCTAATTTATCATGCACGCCATGCAGTATGCGGCTGCCAACAAAATCTAGATTCATAGCTCGTTCTACAAGCTGCATCACCGAACTTCTTTAGATCCTGTGTTAAATGTGACGATTTTAATCAGCGTCTACAACATTGTTGCAAAAACATGGGTATTCCACCAAGCCTCTCCATTCAAAGTTTATCAAATTTGGCGATACATATCGCATGCTGATAGCAAAATACTAGCGTAGTCTGCAATATCTATGGAGTTATACGTTTGGTAACTTGTGTCTAATTCGCTTAACTCGGGAATAGCATCTTCACCCTTGACCAACTTGAATAGCAAACCGCGTTCCGCCCACGCTCCAGTTACGTGACCTAGAAAAACTGCGCTGATGGTAAAATACGTTTGGGTTTTACTTTCGCTGCTAAACTATTCGTTGATACCGAATGTAAAATATTTAATCCAAGCACGCATAACAATAAAATATTGATGGATAGACCAGTTTATTGCTGGATCATTGATCCAATAATGATGAATCAGTGATCCAGCAATGACAGAACACTGCATGCTGACCCACAGGGTCAACGAGTGTCCCAGATTTGTCTCACCACTGGATCAAAAGATCAGTGAAGTTTGACGATAGAATCAAGAATTATGTGGGCCTTTATGTGAATGCACACACCCATTTCTCATGGAGGTGTCCATTGTCTAATGCTCTTGAGAAGTTAATAAGAATATAAATTATCAGTGATTATCATTTCAGTTGAAAAGAGGTTCAACACTTCAGAAAGTATCTTCCTAAGATACTGCTTTCAACGGTATTTTGAATGTTTATATTTTATTTAGATAGAAAGTCAAAATTCCTCCAGCGATGCTAATTAATCATTACATGGCTCAATGAACCATGGCTATTAAGCGAAGAAAGAAAGTGGTCTCGCTTTATCATTATAATGTATTCCCCCAGTCTATTGGTGCTGTGTTTCATGAGAAGGAAAGGGGGATGTCATTTTTGTTTAAATCCCGCTATGGAGGGAGATGTACACAAAATTTCTTGGTGCCGGTACCATACATTTACCGGCATCCAGATATCGTCATGATTGTTTGTAATTATTAGGCTATGAGAATAAACAATATTAATACAATATTGACTGTCATGGTTGCAGCATTGCAGGAGACATCCTAATATGTTAAGTTAATATGTATCTTATGGGAAAAAATAATACTGGCTAATGGCTATATTATCACATAGAATTATAACCTACCTACATGTACATGAAACGAAATAACTTTACTGTTCAAACTGAATTGTACATGTACATGTGGTTTATTGTTATAAGTATTATTATTCTTGTTTGTGGGAAATGCATAGTTATAACTATTTCTTCTGGATATGATTGCCAATTCAGTCGAATATCAATGCATTATGACATAAGATTAAATTTCCCTTGGTTCATGAACATGTAAATTGACAGTGAGTTAATTATATTTTCAGACATACATGTAGTTTCATGAAAATTCAATATTTTGTTATGTCCTTATTGAACAATTTATTTAGGTATTGAACAAAATTTCCAGTTTGCTTCATGGAGTCGCCGACTGTTCATGGTAGAAACGTAGATGTTGACTAGAACCACAGATAAATCAAATGTATTTCTCTGTTTCCTCTAATCAGTCAATTATTATTTGATAAGAAACACATTCAGTACAATTACACAGTGATGCAAGGGACAAAACTCTGCATGTCAAAGTACAGGAAATCAGCCTTAGTTTACAAACTAAAATCATCGCTTATAATATAACTCATTACGATCAAGATTTAATATGACATTCCGAAATGTTAATTTAACCATAAATGTTCTCAGAATATAAAAATAAATTGTATTCGCTTAATTGATCAGAAATGAATGCCACAAATAACAAATGTCATTCTTACGTTAATACAACAACAACACTACACCAAAGCGTTAAGAGATCAGTAAGTTATTATTTACGGTACTCACAATAATCGATTACTTAGTTTTACAGAAACAATTGTTGTGTCGTAAACAATATTGAACCATTTAGATCGATATTCACCTGAAGAGTGGATCTCTGTAGGGTTCAAATTCAATGAAAATGCCAAACTGACAAGAACATGACATCTGCGCCTCACTTGTTTGTAGTGCGCGCCAAGTCAAAACAGGGGAATTAACTTTGAGCGGCATGTATCATACAGTTCAGTTTATTTGCCTCATTGAGTCACTGGCATGGTTGAACTGATACAAACAACCGGCCAGTTGCTGGCTCATCGTGACAAACTGCAAAGTTATATGTTAACAATTTTGGCTAATTGAGTCAAAGAAAGTTCCATTCGGAGAGCAGTGTATCACTGAGCCAAACTGAATGGTTTGTTTGACTCAGTGAGTCAAGTATGAGAATGTGATTGACTCACAGAGTCAAACAAGCAATTGAATTTGGCTAAGTGATCCAGTGAATATAAATGCTCAGCTTCTCGGGATCTTGGTTCATTTTCCCATTGTTTATAGTTCACCACAATGTATAACTGTTGGCACACTCATGGATAATGATACATGAGCCAAAAGAACAGACTTTCGGTTAAGGTGTTGCTCAATATCAGATCACCTGTGGATCAAGTTCAGTTTTGTGGTTCGTTGCCGATTCAAAAATGGATCGCGCGATCCACTAATGTTTTCCAATTTTTCCTGTGTATCCATTGTCTAATGCTCTTAAAAAGTTAATGAGAATATAGATTATCAGTGATTATCATTTCACTTAAAAAGAGATTCAACACTTCAGAAAATATTTTCCTGACATTCTGCTTTCAAAGGTATTTTAAACGTTTATGTTTCATTTAGATAGAAAGTCAAAATTCCTCCACAACTCCCGTGTACATAACATACCGAACAGAAAACTTCATTTTCAAACTTGCCACCGCATTCGGATAGCAGTCTATCAAGAGTATTACAGACGCTGAAATATAGGAGGAAATAAATGATTGTCGCCAAAGTTTTTGTGTTCGTTTAATTCAACCCCAGTAAATCAAACTGTATGGTAATCCAAAAAAGGAAAACAAAAATAAATACATTATTTTATTTCGACTCCACAGAAATACCTCTTACAGAAAACTATACATACTTAGGGTGTACCCTCAATGCAAATGGAAACTTTTCACAGGCCAAAACCGATCTGGCGATTCCCACTTATAACAGATATCCACACAAACATACTTTACTATACGATACATCTTGAAAATAGTTTGGATCGAACTATTCTTCAAGATGCAATCACGTGCAGTAAATCACTAAAAACTGATGGAATTGGATGGCATAGCTATGTCTCTTTAATAAAAGAAAAACACAATATCAACAATGACGAACACCTAACTCACCATTCCAAATCCAAACACGTATCAAAAAAAGTAAAAGATAAACTAAAAGGTAAATATATCGAATACTATATTAACAAACTAGAAGAATCAGAGAAGCTTCTTCATTATAAATATATTAAACAATCCTATTCGATTGCTGGCTATCTACAATATATAAAAAACCAGAATTTTAGACAATCTTTAACAAAACTCAGAATATGCGCCCACAGACTTGAAATAGAAACGGGGAGGTACAGAAAAATAGATCGGAACAAAAGAGGGTGTAAACGTTGTGATGGTATATTAAATACAACTGTGGAAGATGAATACCACTTCCTTTGTCAGTGTCCTAGCGGTAAAAAACTGCGAGATATATTATACAAGTTAATCGACAACACTTGTCATTTCTTCAGACATCTAACAGATATAGAAAAATTTTATTTTTTGATCAACCCAAGTAACCATCTGTCCCCCAAAATTGCACAGTTTATTTACGAAATGTTACAACAGAGAACATCGCAGCTAGCCGGCACCCCTGCCACACAGACTTGAGCATGAATAATTAAACTATTGCACCCTCGTCGATTGGGGTGCGACTCCACACATCACTCTTCTTGGCAATGTGTCCAGATGGATGTGCGGAGTTGGGCCCGAATTTATGTTCGAGGTAGTGGTGGCCCAATATAGTGGACTTCAGGGCAACATTCATTTGTTTGTCACTTTAGCCGACCCCATATCTTGGATACAGGCTAAACCTATCCCAACTAACTATTTTGTATTGTTAGAGCTGTATGAAGTACGAAATGTGCATGTTTGCCTGGAGATTGTGATAATCTTGTTTGTACATGGCATTGTTTTTAACAACCATTGACATATGTATATATATTTTTTTATGTTTCTATATGTATTCATGTATGGAAATAAAGTCAAAAAGTAAAAAAAAAACAAAAAAAAAAGTAATTCTGAAGAAATAGACATATAATAACCTGCAAACCAATTCCCTCAAAACCATCACAGTTTAATAATGGCGTTACCGTAAACACTAACACTTGTTCAACGAGACTGGACATTGACCATTTCTACGCTGATGGTCAAGTGTTTAGACAGAAGCAAGAGCCAGATAGGCTTAAAGCGTGTCAACAAAGACGGGTCTGAACTCAGACCATTCCTGGCATCCATTTTCACAGAAACAAATAGGACTATTTCGACAGAATTGTTTTATGCATAATACTGTTGTAAAAAATTGAGTTTTATTTAGATTTCAAAATCATAACTTCATTATCACAATTATAATACGGTTATTCTATGTCTCTGTTTTGTGAATGTATTGATACATACACGGCAACTTATAATTATGTAATAGCATGGTACAATTTCTTGCAAAAGGTAAAAACATCCGCGCAAAAACGTTTTCGTAATAACAAAAATGGCGTCCACTTGTGAAATACCCCGTACGAGGAAAACATTTCTATCGTAACGCCATCTATACACTCTGGACGTAAGGAAGACAACTCTCACTGGGAATCGCATACGACTGACCGCGGAGAGTTATCTTCCCAGATTCGAAACGTTTATGAATAGGCCCGAATATGCCCTTTAGTTGCTTCAAAGTAAATGGATATCT
>JAVTVY010010799.1:0-49774 GCA_036873755.1 Hanleya hanleyi
ATCTGATATACAATATCGACCTACGTCTCGTCCGATTTTATCGGACAGTCGTATGCAACCTGCAACGTCATACCATATGGGATCTGCTCACTCCCAGGTATCATCGTTGTATTACGAGCCTGCTGCATCTGCGCATGCTCCATCTATGGCGGCAACTACGGCCTACTATAGGCTGGCTACTACGTGTGATGCTACTGTTATGCCGTCTATGTATAACAGGTTGCCTAATTTGCATACTGCTCCTGCGTACTCTCCGCTTCCGGTTCGCCCCGCAGTATATAGGCCCGCATCATACCCTTCCGTAGCTTCTGTTGCTCGACCGCATGATGTACCTCGTCGTGTGATGTCATCTTCCCCTTCTTTCATGACGTCACACTTGACTTCCGGTACATCGGGTGCCTACTTCCGGTCTCCTTCACCCAGACCCGTGAGGCGTTCTATGCCATATCACGCTTCTGTTCCGAGACGTGAAGTTAAGGTTGCACACCCGTACTTGCCTAGATACCCAGCTAGGCCGGCGATGTCTCAATATACTGCTGCATCTGGTACTCCACTTCTTCCTGCTTCTGTCCGGCAGTACCAGACTCCAGTGACAACTATTTCTGCCGACCTGTCTAATAGGATGAATAGATTGTCAGCTGATTTTGCAGCATTACAAAGAGATATGTTGATGCCGCCTCCACCGCCTCCATCACCAGTACCGCGATGGGCTGGCTATCAACCTCGCCTCGTGTCATCGAGACGTCCGCCTTCTCCTTCCCGTGCTACGCTGCCACTGGATCTCTCGGTAGCTGGTATTCCTGCACCTCCCGCATTTGTGCCTAGGTTTCCTTCTACTGACCTTAATGTGACAGTGAGGAATGCGGAGCCGGGAACGGAAGAAGACGCGTCGCTCTTTGACACTGATCCGGATTCGTCAACGGCCAATTATGCACAGACTTTGGCTCGCTTGTACGAAATGTTTCCGGATATGCCCCCACCGCCAGTTTTGGACTCGAGGAGAGTGACTGCGATGTCGGACCTCCGGCCGGAGCCTACGCATCGCACATCTCTCCCGCCCTCCAGAGCCGTTATTGAATGTGCTGACCGTATGCGGGATGCCTTTGCTCTTCCTCGGACTCAGGATGAGAGGCAGAGTCTTCTTCAACCTAGATCGTTATTTAAGCGTTCTAAAGGAGCTTTCCCGTTGGAGAGGCCTACTTTCCGGGCCTACCAAGTACATGGCTCTCCCTGGCATAGCCGAGCTGCGGTCCAGGAACCGGAGTTCGAGCAGTTCATAGGGGCTACTCCGCCCAAGAAAGACATTCCTCTTTCTATACGTCAGATGTGTACCCTGGAAGACACATCTAGACAAGGGATTGCGATTTCCTCTCACCTCGATTGGTTCCTTTTTGCTATTCGATCGATTTTGAATCGCATTCCTGAAACGTCTTCAACTGGTTATGTTCCTATTCCGGTTGAAGATGTTACCCTGATGAAGGACTTCCTGACGGCAGCTGCGCGCGCGGACGCTGATTTAATGGCCTCATCTGCCTATTTGTCAGCCATGTTCGTGCACCTTAGACGTCACACATTGTCTCAGGCCCTGCCTACGTACACCCCAGACAGTGTGAGGACCGCTTTAAGGGAGCAGTCCCCCGCCTCAGGACTTCTGTTTGCCGGCGTGCTTCCGGTATTACAGAATGAAATGTCCGCTGCCAGGACCACGCATACTTATTTTGCGCCTCAGAGGAAGCGATCAGCTCCTGCAGCTGCTGCTTCATCTTCCTCGCAGTCTAAGAAAGTCTCGACTGAGAACTCTTCTGGGACTTTTGGGCCCAAAAAGTTTGCGGCCTCCTCATCGAAACAATCGGGCGGAAATTCGAGAGGAGGGGGGGGGTGGCCGATTTAATCGAGGCCGCGGAAAAGGAAAGTCCGCTAAAGCCCCCCCAAAGAAATGAGGGCACGGGCCATGCAGATGTTCGTTCTGCATGGCGAGATCGCACTATGCCGCCTTTCCCGATCAAGCCAATACCGGATCTTCCTGTAGGCGGGAGACTTTCCCGGTTTTGGCAGAATTGGGAGGCAATCCAGGCAGATCCGTGGGTGGTGAACACCTTACGACATGGGTATCGACTGGAGTTCGCCACAACTCCCCCGTTGACTTCCTCACCCATGTCGTCTCGGATTCCGGTGCGTCAGGGATACCTGCAGGAGATTCAAAAGTCCGTGGACAAGTTGGTAGAGAAGGGTGCTGTGATCGAACTTCCTCCAACCGATATGTCTCCGGGCTTTTATTCTCCGGTATTTCTAGTCCCCAAGAAGAATACCTCAGAGATGCGCATGATCATCAATCTGCGTCGCCTGAACAAGGACTTCTTGGCCTCGCCTCCTCATTTCCGCATGGAGTCTTACCACTCAATTCGTACGGCTCTAATGCAAGGGGACTGGATGACGTCTCTGGACCTCCAGGACGCCTACCTGCATGTTCCGATCTTCAGGGGTCACCACAAGTACCTGCGCTTCCTGGTCGGCAACCGGAAGTTTCAGCTGCTTGTGCTCCCTTTCGGACTATCCACGTCCCCATGGGTCTTCACCAGAATTTTCAATCCGGTGGCGGCGTTCCTGCACTCTCGAGGGCTAAAGTATCACTTTTATCTCGACGATTCCCTGCTGAGGAATCAGTGCAGGAACGATCTCATCAAGGACACCAGCTTTGCTTGGGAGATCCTAGTTGCCCTGGGCTACCTTCCTCACGAGGGCAAATCAGAGTTGACGCCATCGCAGTCTCGAGTCTTCCTCGGAGTTTCATACAACACCCTATCGGTGCTGGCGAAACCTCCAGAAGACCGCTGGAAGAAAATTCAGGTGGCAGTGCCGGAGTTCATATCGGCACCGCACAGGAGTGCTCTCCAATTCGCTGCAATGATCGGCCTGTTAACGTCCACTCAGGATGTAACTCCTCGAGGCCGGTTGCAGCTTCGGCCGTTGATGATGCACCTCAACGACTTTTGGCCGAAAAGACACCTTTGTCCATCTGTCCCTGTGACAGAGGATGTCAAACGTCTCCTTCGCTGGTGGCTGCAGCCGGAGAACGTGATGATAGGTGTCACCTTCCTTCCGTTTCAACCGGTCCATCAACTGTTCACGGACGCATCGATGGAAGGATGGGGAGCACATTTGGGTTCGAGGTCAGTCTCCGGCTTGTGGAACGACAGCCAGCGGAAGTTACACATCAATGTATTGGAGTTTCTCGCTGTTCACCTCTCCATACAGAGATTCCTTCCGGACCTAACGAACCAGAGCTTGTTAGTAGCCACCGACAATACGACTGTTCTGGCTTACATAAACAAGCAGGGGGGGAACTCACTCCCCCCAGCTGCTGGATCAGACACAGAAGTTCTTCAACCTTTGTTGGAGCAACGGAATTTCTGTGCGAGCTCGTCACATTCCTGGTCATCTGAACGTTTTGGCAGACACCTTATCCAGGCCAAGTCAGATAATTTCGACCGAGTGGCAGCTTCACGAGGACATCTTAGCCCAGATGTCTCGGATATGGGAGATGCCGAATGTAGATCTGTTCGCCACCCGTTGGAACCATCTACTGCCGGTCTATGTGTCTCCTGTTCCGGATCCAGCAGCCCTGGCAGTCGACGCCCTGTCTTTGGACTGGTCCGACATGATTGCGTACGCGTACCCGCCGCCAGCAATCTTGTCACAAGTCCTCCGGAAGATCCGAGCACACCCGTGCGTGGTCTACCTTGTGGCTCCGTGGTGGCCCTCTCGCCCATGGTTTGCAGACCTGATGGATCTTCTGATAGACGTGCCTCGTCTTCTGCCGCTCTGGTGGAACCTGCTTCGCCAGCCGAGATCCAGTCTTTACCACTCGAATCCCGGTCTTTTTCATCTGACCGCGTTCAAGTGCTCCAGCATCACCTCGCTAAGACTGGATTTTCTGTCGAAGCATCCGAAAGGATGGTCCGGTCCACCAGAGCATCAACGACTGCGGTTTACCAGAACAAGTGGAAGATCTTCGCTGCCTGGTGTTCTAGTCGCGGAATCGTTCCAACCTCTGCCACTGTTCAACAGGTAGCGGACTTCCTTTTGTATCTGTTTCATGACAGACAGCTTGTTCCGGCCACGGTCGACGGTTATCGGTCCGCTATTTCGAGGGTGCTTCTGCTGACCACGGGTGTCAACCCATCGCTCGACGTCAACCTCTCTGCCCTTCTTCGTTCCTTTCGGGTGGAGAGGCCTACTCCGACGCCGCAGCTTCCTAAATGGGATTTGGCTCTGGTTCTGAGACGGCTTTCTGAGCCGCCTTTCGAACCCATCGGCACCTGTGAGTTGAAGTTTCTGTCTTACAAGACCGTATTTCTGATTGCCTTTGCCTCTGCCGCCCGCGTATCAGAAATCCATGCCTTGGACTTCAGGTCTTTAAGATATAATCCTCAGTGGACCTGGGTGGCGTTATCCACTCTCCCGGAGTTTGTCGCTAAGAATCAATCTCTCTATGACAACCTTCCGAGGGAGTTCGTCATCCCGGCTCTGTCCAACATCTTATCTGCAGCTGTTGACGATGACAGAGTCATGTGCCCCGTCAGAGCTCTCTCTTGTTACTTGGCACGCGTTGAACAGCAGAGAGCAGGGCGGGTGCGGCTATTTATCCCGTTTGGGCCCTCATCAAAGCAGGAGATTTCTAAGAACACTATATCTTCCTGGCTTTCGAAGACTATTCGGTTTTCCTATTCGGACATTCCTTCTGAGTTAACTAATTTAACCAAGGTCTCCGCTCATGAGGTCAGGGCTTTGGCGGCTTCCTGGCCTCTATGGACCAATAGATCGGTATCTGATATTATGAGGGCCTGCCACTGGAGGAGTCACATGACCTTTGTGTCCCACTACCTCCGGGATATGACGCTGCAAAGACGGGACATCTACTCTCTGGGCCCCCTGGTGGCTGCCCAGTCCGTTGCAGACCCGTCTACCAAGCACTAGACCCCTAGTGTTTTTACCAGGTTTTAAATTTGGTAAGTTACTTGCTCTCCCCATATTTTACTAAAAAGAGGGGGGGGGCGGGTATTTTGGGTCTAGTGTATGTCAGCTTTATTCACTGGGCCTGTAGTTTCTATAGGCCGGATGAGTATATCAAGGACCATATCGTCATTTTTATACATTTATGGTCTTTGATTACTTCGCTGACTCCTGTACTCCCTTCGCTTATGCTTGGGTTCCTTTGTTTCCGACCACTCATTCCCTCCGTCCTGCTATGGTATTCTAGCAAAAGTATGTGAAGGTAAGTTTAACAGCGCAAGAAATATGAAAAATTTGAAAATCAATTTTCCTATTTCTAAGCTTAAACTTACCTTCACATACTGTGATGGCCCGCCCAGCCTCCCCGCTGATGGGTTATTCACACTGCGTTGAATGGGAAGAAGGAAGTGACGTGGTCGGTCACATGGGATCTGGGTACTCGCGCATGGGCATTGGGGCAGTACAGGGACTATTTTTATTCTGTGGTAATATGTTACAATTAGGCAATCGCGTAAGAACACGATAGCAAAAGTATGTGAAGGTAAGTTTAAGCTTAGAAATAGGAAAATTGATTTTCAAATTTTTCATTTTTTTTTTTAAACGATTTTAGAGGAGGATCAAATTTATTAAAACCATCGATTGAAATTTGTCCCCAAAATTGGAGGTGATTGAATTTTGATAGGGAGATCGAATTTTTAGAATAACCGTTTGATGCATTATTCACAGAGTGTTCCACAGAGCACATGCAATTTAAGGAAGAACTGATACTTCAGTGTATTTAGTTCTGGTAACGATGGTACACGCTCTCTATTTAGAGAGATTAACTCTCATAAATGTAGTCCAAACTGAAGGACAGATGGGAAGTCTCCATCCCTCCCTGGCCTCTAGGGCGTGTTTGGGAAGAATTAATTTCCCAACTCCACTATTGTCTCTGCCATTGATTTTTTCACTGTTAATATGAAGTTTGCATACATTTGCCTCTTGCCCATGGACTTGCCCCGCTCAGTTGTGGGGTGTTGGACCATGCTGCAGGCAGGTCTGGCTCACACTGTTGAACAAAGACTTGTGAAAGGATGATCTCATTGTGTCTGGGCTGATAGTTTAGCTGGCTGGCCGGTTAGCTGCTCCCCCTCCTTTGTCTGACTGGACGCCAAAGACAAGCTATCCATACTGTCTTTTCTTCCTGTACATGACAGACAATGACAGTAACAAGATCTGGTAGCGTATGTAAGCTGGTGTAGCTTCCGTGCAGCGTTACCAATCGAAACTCAATATTTTCTCCATGTAGTACAAGATCATGAATGTCATATTGGATGATGAACCTGAAAAGTGATGAAAACTTTTAATGTAAGAGCAGTAAATCTCGACTCGGATACTGGGAAATGAGATCATTATATGGACAGTCAGTTTAGATACTCTCAGGAATATTTAGCGGAAACCAAACATAAGTTCTTGGCACTCAGACTTGACTAATGGCGTGTAACATTGACCAGTTACTATCCCAGACACTTGGCACCTCCGAGAGTTTCCAGGGCATTGTGGGATACTGGTCACTCTCACATGACGACAGCTCTCTATGCTTCAACTATCCATCGGTAAGTAGGCGGATTAATAGTTTTTGGGGTTTTTTTTTTTTAAAATTAGTGTTCATTTCCATCTTTCAGTAGATTTTTGTGAATGGTTGATGTCATCTTAACAATGACTGTGCGAATCATTTAGCATGTTAGAAATACATTAGATGATGAATGACTGATATTTGAAAAATTGCATGGTGATGTCAGCTAAGGGGAATGGTTGATGTCAGCCTACATGTATGTAAATGATTGTCAGCCTGTGTGAATGGTCTCGACCTATGTGAATGGTTGATGTCAGCCTATGTGAATGGTGTCGGACTATGTGAATGGTTGATGTCAGCCTATGTGAATGGTTGATGTCAGCCTTTTGAATGACTGATATCAGTCTATGTGAATGGTTGATGTCAGCCGATGTGAATGGTTGATGTTAGCCTATGTGAATGGATTCGGCCTAGATGTGAATGGTTGATGTCAGCCTATGTGAAAATGGTGTTGGCCTGTGTCAGCCTATGTGAATTTTGTCGGCCTATGTGAATGGTTGATGTCAGCCTATGTGAATGGCTGATATCAGTCTATGTGAACGGTTGATATCAGCTTATTGAATGGTTGATGTCAGCCTATGTGAATGGTTGATGTCAGCCTATGTGAATGGTTGATGTCAGACTATGTGAATGGTTGATGTCAGCCTATGTGAATGGTGTCGGCCTATGTGAATGGTTGATGTCAGCCTATGTGAATGGTTGATGTCAGCCTATGTGAATGGTTGATGTCAGACTATGTGAACGGTTGATGTCAGCCTATGTGAATGATGTCGGCCTATGTGAATGGTTGATGTCAGCCTATGTGAATGGCTGATATCAGTCTATGTGAATGGTTGATGTCAGCCTATGTGAATGGTTGATGTCAGCCTATGTGAATGGTTGATGTCAGACTAGGTGAACGGTTGATGTCAGCCTATGTGAATGGTTGATGTCAGTAATATTGGTGAATGGTTTATGTCAGACTATATGTATGTGAATGATTGTCAGCCTATTGAGTGGTGTCGGCCTATGTAAATGGTTGATATCAGTCTATGTCAATGGTTGATGTCAGTCATGTGAATGGTTGATGTCATCCTATGTCAATGGTTGATGTCAGCCTATATGAATGGTTGATTTACATGTAGTGGGAATGGCTAATATTAGAAACATTTGAAAATGGTTGATACCAGCAAAATGTGAATGGTTGATGTACAAGTACATAAAAATATATTGAAATAGTTGATATCTGAAGTATGTAAGTTTTTAAATAAATGGTTGAAATTTGAGATATGTATAATCTTTGTCATTAGGTAATGATAGATATTAGATGAGAAATAAAGAGTGGGAAGTTGGTGGGTTCCCGGTGGGTGCTGAGAAACAACAGGATTTTGATAATGTGGTGTCTAGCACCGTAATTAGATTTGTGTTTATTGCATCATTATTGTCTTGTGTTTCTGTCCTCAGTGTTTTATGGGGTGGATGGTAGATGTCTGGTTCCATGTTGCTTCAAAGATTTGCTTCTTTGAAGCAACAGGATGCGACTTGGCCGGATGGTGCCTTGTTGGTTCATTGCTATATGACTGAAATATTGTTGAAAGTGACATTATATCCTCCTCACTCACTCAGAAATACATGTATATGTGAAAAATTAGTTGATATTAGAAATATGTAAAATGGTTGATATTGAAAATATATATAATGCGATGGTTGATAAATGTAGACCTAATATGCGATGGTTGATTACATGTATAAAATCTGTTGCTGATAAGTTGACATAATTAACGTACATTACTAAAACCATAATTTTCAAATTACTTTCAAAGACAGTATTTAGGTTTACTGCCCTATCCAACTTAGTGTAAATAATTGATGGATGGTGTTGTTACATAGTTTCCCACGACATTATCTATTAATCGTCAGTTAAAGAAAACAGCCATTGTTCAGTTTCCTGTCACCATTTCTATTCATAGACTCAGATGTCAATCTGACATATCTTTTACTCATTAACGTACTTGAATGAATGAACAAAATGGTAAATTTCTTTTTTTTTTTCAAACTGACAGCATTAAACTGTAGCGAAGGGCAAACAGAGACGTGCATATTTTTGTTCTTTTCAAATAATTAGAAGCATTTACATGTAGAATAACTATTATTTCCAGTTGAGCATGTAATTTTAGAATTTGAAAGTTTCTTTAAAGAATTAATATTATTTCTTGAGCTCTTAAAATTTGAAGTTGATCTGTATGCTCACCTCTGTTGATGTTAATGGAGTTTGTCATTTAAAAAAAACAAGAATTTCAAAGTAGTTTGCTTAGATTAACCAGATATTTGAGTAATTTTATAGACTTTGAAGTTTCTTCAAAGAATTGAAATCTGTTCTTCTGTCTTCAAATTCAAGCATGATTGTGCTCGTTTATGTGGATGTGAATGGATTTGTTCATAAGACGTGTCAGTGTAGTTAACACAGATTAACCAACTATTTGACAATAGCAATGGAGACCTGACCCCGCATTAATCAACGAGTTATTTTCTGAGCTCGCCAGTCTTCATGCTGTCATCGTGTGAAACTGGTTGTCTTCGTTGTATGCTGTCGTCGTGTGAAACTGGTTGTCGTTGTTGGAGCATCCTCCCAGGTGGGAATGGTTTGACTTAAGGGGACAGGTAAGATATTTGAGAGGGTCAAAGCTTCTCTTCTGTGTTTACTTAATTGTTGCAGGTAAACTAGTTATGCTTGGTGCAGCAGGCAAATTTTGCATTTGGTTTACCTGTAATGAATTGCAGTCCAGTGTGAATTGGTAGAAATACCTGTGCAAGATCTCATCACCAGCTGTCACGGTATAGTAATTTAGTCACATCCGTTCTCCAAAAAAATTGCATTAATGTACAGAAGCATTTGTCAGTACGTGTAATTATCAGAATCACAATTAATGTAAATTACATGTTGGAAAAGTATCCCAAGGTAACTTGATCATGGGGTTAAAATACCCACTCAAGAGAAGGAAAATACATCCCAACCTGGCGGCTCAATTGAACTGCATTTTCCTTCTCTTCAGGGAGAATTTGATTGAATTATCAAGTTATATGGGATCTGCTTAGTCCCACATAAACATGCCCTTGACTGGATGATAGCTACTGAAGCAGTACATGTACATTCATACTGAAAAACAAAATGGTTTGATACCCTTTCAAATTATGAAAATAATGTTATATATAATCGCTTTTGGCAAAGTGCATCCAGCAATTCGGTTTACATTGTAAAATTGAAATAAAATCATTTCTTCACGATCACTTCTCTCGCACAAGGTCTCAAGGTATGGATATTTTGTACATTGAAGTTGACTAACTCTGCACTTTTGGGGTTGTAAAGGCACCCAGTGGCCCTGAGAGCCTGGTAGAATGTGATTGCCCTTGTTCCATTACTTTGTCTGGCTCATTTTCACTCCGTTGTCCCCAGACGAGTTCAGGTGAGCTGTCAGATCACGACAGGTAGGCTTAACATGGATTCACACCTCACACTTTCACAAGAGTTTTAACACAGTAAATAGATTGTGAGCTTAAAACTCAATTCCTGTAGTTTAGTGCATATTATGTGGACACTTGCATCTCAAGCCCTGCTGTTTGAAATGGTCTTCTCACTTCATGTGTTTAGGAACATAATTCTAACGACTTATTTTGTTTTCTTCTCTCCTGCTGTAATATTTTTTTGGTCTTCCGTTTTCATTATTTAAAAACAAAAATATTTAAACAAATTTTTATGTTGAGCTTGTGTTTTATGCCCATTGGGAAAAAAATAGTTTTAGGTTAATTATTTTCTTACTATGCATGGTCTCTGACAAAAACTGCTGTAATTTCTTAATTGCTTGATGTCAGTTTTTGTGTAGCTCCAATGTGAATTAGTTTATTTCTGTTCAAGAATGTAAACTTGTTTGTGTAATTCTTTAATCAACTTCGAAATTTAACCTGATTATTGATGTGTTAAATGCCCCGAACCCTGCTTTTTTGGCAAAAAGCTATTGTAAAAAATATTATAATGTAATCAGACCTTCAGGTATGCACTCTATTATGTTAAGTCATGCTTTATTATCTGTTGCACTCAGATGCAATGTGGCAGGCTTGTTGAACATAATTAGGGAATGTGTGTCTGAGGAAATCATCATATATAAGTCTGTTTTTTAGATTTTTATTTAATTTATACCATGCAATGACATTTGAACCCATTCACTACATCAATAATCAGTAATGGTAACTTGGTTAACATCACTGAACACAAACATGGTAAACAAAAAAAATATTCTTCTACCTGGTTGACCATTCATATGTTGGGGGGTGAGGAAATTTGGATTAATGTCACACTCAAGGTTGTTTCACTCATATGGTGACAGTCAGTTTGGTTGGTGGAGGAAGCCGGAGTATCCGGAGAGAACCATTGCCCATCGGCAAGTAACTGACAAACTTTCTCACATGGACCAGCTGGGGTCGAACCCGTGCCGGTTCAGCGGTGTGAGGCTAGCAGTCACCAGCGAAGCGCCTTAAACATTCGGCCATTGAGGGCCCCTTCATGTGTTTGGACATTTCTCCTTCCATGTTTCCATCCATCCGTCTCAACTTTTTTGTCAGCAGGATTATTATGGTCATGCTAAGTAGACTGTAGTCATGCTAAGCATACTTTGAAGATGTTCCTTCAATGCATTTTGCTGAGAAGCAACAGGAACTTGATAATGTGATGTCTAGCAATGTAATATCACTTGTCTTTGTTGCACCATGTAAGCATCCTGTCTGTCTTGTGCGCTGTCCTCAGTGTTTTATAGGCAGGGATTCATAGAAGTCCAAATTTTACGAACCAAAATCCAGAAAATTGAGTTTTTTTACAGTCAAATTGAGTTAAAATAAAATTTATCGGCATTTTTTCCCCCTAAAGTTGAGTATATAAATTTTTTACAAACCAGGGTCATTTTTTCCCCCCAAGTTGAGTATATAATTGTTTTAACAAACCAGGGTAAATGTTATCTTCTATGAACCTTGTTCACTGTTACCAATTGATGTATTTTTAACCTTTTGTGTAATTAAAATCATTTTGTGTTATTGATTGCGATTACTCATTTCCATTCCGTCAGAAAGAAACGATGAAAAAAAAAAATCATACTACATGTAGTTTATAAAATAGTTACACGATGATTGTATTGGATTCCACAAATGGATTCAACCTAACCATTTTTACTACATGGTAAGTATACATGTATATACTCTGAATATTTTATTTTTTTGTATCTTTGTATTGCAGGCCTCAATTTAAGGTGGTGACCTGTTTACGGGTTGCCTGGAGGTTGCCATATGAAAAATAGTGGTAACCTATTTTCAGGTTCCCATAATTTCGACTAATAATATGACAATAGGTTAATAATTATGCAATAGGTTGCCAGTGTAGATTTCATGGTAACCTGTTGAGAGGTTACCATCAGCACTCCTTAAATTGAGGCCTGTATTGCATATGACTGTCGGCATTGCAAGACAAACGATATAAATAAAATCTGACCACCTGCCCTATTTCCTGTCAAGCAGTTGATGTTACGTAAAACAAACAATTATTATTAATGAGCCTTATAAAGAGTAGGCCGAACAATTTGCCATGGATTTATAACAGATATGCAAAAACATTAAAAAATAAGGGAATTCCTGATATTTTTGTCTCACATATTTTTCATTTCATACCGCGATGTTTTTTACAGTGAAAGATCAAAATTACCAAAAAAAATCAAGAGCCACAGACATAAGCAAGAAGTGCAGTGCCGTTAAATTTAAAATCTTGCCCTCAAATAAACTGGCTTCTAAAGAAATGCGTGTTCTCAACGTAAAGGGTCAACCGCGTTCGACCGCGTTGCTGTTGCTGTTGTTCATGACAGGTCTCATGCAGGTCTCTGAAGAAACGATCCATTTTTATTTTCATAAATTACTTACCGCTTAATTCTACTTCTCCTGATGTGCGGTCTCTGGGAAAATGTTTGTCATTCTAATTATGAATGAATCCAAATCAAAATTATCTGCTAAATAAACTCCAACGTCCCAGGTTTTCATTTTCACGCTCGTGTACTTTCCATTTGACGACCGCGTGTAATTCACACTAGCGCCATCTGGCGCCAGTCGGGAACCTTTACAGAGAGCATTCAAGGCTTCCAAAAAATAAACGCGCAAAGGTTTCCGAGGTGTAGTTTGCACGTTACGTCATCAAAACATCCGTTTTGCAGCAAGGCGAAAAGATGTCCTGGGGTTTTCTGATTACAGGTCAGCTATTTGACTTGAATTTCGCGTGAAATATTGAATAAATCTTCCTGAATGAACACCACACTGATTACGCTAAGCTTTGATTCGCGCAAGTTCCACTTTAGGCGAGTTTTTACGCGAAAGATTCCCGGATTCGCGTCGAAATTCTACCCCTGCTGCCGACAGATTTACATTTGCTACCGCGACCATGGTGCTCATTTGAGTTTTACCAGATTTCCCGACAATCGTGTATTGAAATTTCGAATTTATGAAGCTTGAAAATTCAGTTTCCGGAGCTTGCAAATTCAGTTTCCAGCACACAAATTGAGTATAAATATTTTGGTGACAACTATTGATTTTTTACTAAAAAAAATTGAGTTTCGAACTGAAAAATTGAGTTTTTAAACTCAATCTACGAACCGAAATTCGGTACGTAGAAGCGACGTGAATGAATCCCTGTATAGGGTGGATGGAAGGTGTCTGGTTCCATGCTGCTTCAAAGATTTCTTCTTTGAAGTAGCAGGAACATCTTCTTTGAAGTAGCAGGAACACAACTGGGCTGGGTGGTGCTTAGTTGGTTCATCACGCTATAGCTGAAATATTGTTGAAAGCAACGTTATAGTCTAATCACTCACTCACTCACTCACTGTGAAAATCATAATTATGTGATGAAGTGGTAATTTTTATCAAAATTACTAGAATTTGGACTTGGACTTAGTCATATAATATTAACAACATCATGAAGGGTAATCAGCCACAGTTTATGTTTGTACATGTATTTGTAGTTTCTATTGCATCTGAATTTTGTGCTGTCAATTCACCAACCACATAGACTTGAGTTTACAACACAGATGAATTTTAAGCTAGAATGGTCATGTTTATCCTTGGATCTGGAGCAGTCAAATTCTGAACAGATGTCCTTTTCATTTCTTTAGTTTTCATAGTTTTGGACTTTTTAACAAACTTTGTTAGCTTGATTATACAAAATCTACTCAAAATACTGCGAGGAAATTTTCCACATGTCTTTTTGGTAGGAACTTTTCCTATCTTTCAACAGTTGTGAGAAAACTACATGCAAACCAATGAAGTTTTCCCATCTCCTAAAAAAACGTTTCCATCTTTCTACATATATATTACATGTATGTATATACTTATGTGCAGATGATCTGGTTAGATGTTCTGTTACAGACTTTCTGCAATATTTCGAACACTTCCTCTTCTTGACAAAGAAATTGCTAAGCGGGTGGGGTGCATCTGTGTTTTACAAACACAAAATACTGTAGCATTCATTCAATATGTACTTAATTTATCAAATATACATAATAATTGATATGTGTGTGCCTGGTTTCAACCGAGCTGGTAACATACAGTACAATCAGACCTGCTTCTCCTCCAGAGTTCATGACCTTACAAATAGTGGCTGAGCTAATAATGTATTCAGTTTTTGTACCGGAGGTAATTATGACATGTTTATTACATGAAAGTGGAGACGGTATAACAGTACAGTGTATAGGTCAATATCCACTTAACATGATACGAGACGTACATAGCTGTCAATCATACATGTACAGGTGTAATAACGATACATGCCAGGTGTGCTGGTCTGTGTATGACTTTGTTCGCTCTTTGCCAGAGTTCTGCAATGTTGAATCCATTATTGAACCACTCTGCTAGGTACATATTACACTGTATGTATTCACCAAACTGTATCATTGACCAGATAATTACTGTTGTGGTTGACTGACCTGCATATGGCCCTATTGTGCTTCAGTTCCCCAGCTAAACAGTCAACAGATTGAGATGGACTCTCATGGGAGAAATGAGCATTATGCTGATTATTTCGAAACGATTAGGAAAATGACTCAAATATTTGGTGGAAACCACATCTAGGATTTATTCAGATCTTTTCACCAAATATTGAATTTTTCATCAGAATTGTTTTAGAATCGCAAAGGGTTTACCTGCTTTATTGAAACTTGTGTTAATGAAATTGTCTTAAATTATGTATGTGTGTCTGTGTTATAAGGACAGCTAGTCCTACTCCTGCTGAGTTGGATACTGCTACTGAGTTTATTAACATCTTATTGAGATTTCTGTCTATTCTGTCATGTCACTGCAACTCATTGTCATCTGTTTACACGACGTGTACACTGCTATAAATTTCTAGAAAAGTTATTAATTTGGATCTGATATTGAGATACATGTAGGCAGGTGTTATGCTTTCATCTTTATTTTTAGTAGCCTTATTCTAAACATTGTCTTTGTTTTTTTCTGTCAAAATCTGTTAAATCTCATAGTCTCTTTGGTCATGCAGACGTTATACAGTAGTGGGAACAAAATAAATGGAATGTATTCTCCATGTCAGAGTGTAATGCATTAAAACTGAATATTTTTTAACATATGCAGTAAATGTTGATAGTAGAACCAAGATAGTTTCAAATTCTATCTAGTTGATGCTATGTAAATAGATTATCTTCCCAATTATTATTTTTTTTCTTTCTTTTCATTAATATTTTTTGCAATTCTGAAAAGGGAGACAACTTTTCCATCAAACACTTTGAACCCAGTCAGCCTGTTCAAACACTGCTCTTCAAGCTGAAGTATAGCATAAGTATTTGGGGCACAGGTCAAAGTGGAGTAGCTAGGAGTTTACAGGTACCACCCATGATAAGTTGTCTCAGTTAACCCAGAGTTTCCCCGAAGCTCTGTTCTAAATTTGGCTCGGGAGTTGTTTTTTTCTGTTCAGGTGTCGGTAAACTTGGGTAATTAGTAACTGTTCTTCTCACGACATTTACCAAACGATTGAGCGAATTCTTCTACAGTGTACAGCTGTACTTTTCAGCTGAGATCTGACCCGACATAAGGTCATTTGTACATCTCGTTACTGCATGCATGAGCACTGTAAAGATACTGTAGAAAAAACTTGAGGTAAGTACAGCCAGTAGATATTTTTAATAGGCAGATTTTATCCGTTTTGTCTCGTTTAGGTCTGCCATATCTTCCCCGATCATGTACACATATTGAATATATCTCCATATTTGAAAATAATACATTCCAATGTTTCCATGCAAAAGTTTTTTGGTACTTTTTGCATGGCTACATGCTACTTACAGATGAAATGCAAAGGTTTTCATATTTTCTCCTTTTTTACCCCTCGGCCAAAATTTGGCCGAAGGGTATTGTCGTCATCCTGTACGTCCGTCTGTCCGTCACACCTTTCTCGTTACCAAGATATCTTAAGAACCTAGGCACACCAAACTTGCAGGGCACATCCATATGCTCGTGACCCAGAACCCTATTGAATTTGGACCCGATTGGTTGGAAACTTTGGTGGCCATCTTTAATTTATGCGAAACTGTCACAGCTTTCTCGTTACCAAGATATCTTTAGAACGACTTACCCTAGGCACACCAAACTTGCAGTGCACAGCCATATGCTTGTGACCCAGAACCGTATTGAATCTGGACCCGATTGGGTGGAAACTTTGGCGGCCATCTTTAATTTATGCGAAACCATTAATCTGGTGTATCTCGGGTACCATATCACTGTTCAGTGTGAAACTTGGTATAGATCATCGATGCATCAAGAAAGTTCAAAGGAATAACCAAACCAGTCTCCCTGATTCGGTGGAAACCTTGGCGGCCATCTTTAATTTATACCAAATCTTTAATGATGTTGTATATCTCGGATATCATTTAAGTGTTCTATATGAAACTTGCTATACAGCATCGATGTATCAAGAGACCTGCAATGAATAATCACATCAGCTGCTCTGAGTGGCGGGAAGGATTGGTGGCCATCTTTAATTTATGCAAAATCATTGATGATCTCCATCTCTGATACTGTTCAAGTGCTCGATGTAAAATTTGGTATACATCATCGATGCATCAAGAGCTCTGATACCATTTAAGTGTTCTATACGAAACTTGGTATACAGCATCGATGTATGAAGAGACTTGCATGAATGAATAACCACATTAGTTCCTCCGAATGGTGAGAAGGATGGGCGGCCAGCTTCAATTTATGCAAAATCATTAATAATCTCTATATCTGATACTGTTCAAATGCTTATGGTATAATTTGGTATAAATCATCGATGCATCAAGAGACTTATGTAATGAATACCGGTTTCTCTGATTGGACGGAAACTTTAGGGGCCATATCATATTGCAAAATTTTTGATAATCTGTTGTATATTTGTCACTTGAGTGCTTGGTGTTCCTGACATCTTGGTTCAAATTTAATACATTATGAATGGCTGGAGCCCAGAGCCGAGGGGTTTTCTGATGCGCAGCTTCGTATTTTTATTCTTCATGAGCTAGTTAATTATGGAAATATCAGTCTATCTACATTTGTCACTGATTTGTTTCTATTTGAAGTATTTGTCTCTTAATTCTCCAAAGTTGGTATCTCCCCGGTCAATGTCAGAAATGTCAATGTCAGAAATGAAATCCACATCACTTATCTGCCCATGTTTTATGTAATTTGTGAGTGTTGCACTCGACCGCCTGTTTGGACATCCATACTTGCAATGTTCAGTTTTCGGGCATCTGGTCTTACATGACGTCACAACCAAAGATAGGGTTAAACCCATGACAAAATGTGGTGGGCAAAATACTTCAAATTAAACAAAGCGAAATAGATCATAGATCGATATTTCTATCATTATTCAACCTACATTAAATCTAAAATCCTTTGCATAATTTCACCTCAAATGAAGGCTCATAGAATTCTATAATCTATTACAGGAAGTGTGTGTTTTCACCCAAAAATATTGGGATCGTCAAATAATTAGAATGGGAAATTGATACAAAAGACAGGAAGTGATCAAACAGGAAGTGATTGATCGAAATTTTGGGTCAAAATCTGGGGATGATTGAATGTTAATAGCATAATTGAAATATTATAGCTTTATCATATACCTGGGAAAACTTCCAGCTTAATTGGAACCTGAAGACTTTGATACCGAGGCCAAATACAGGTTTTAAATTTGGGTACCGACAGCACTTTCAAATTTGGGATGAAATTTTTTTTTGAAATTTATTATAACAAAGAAAATATGCACAAGATTATAAAGAAACCCCCAAAATAAGAAAGGATTTAAGACTTTGAATCCCTAAACTTGCAAATGAATGTAGATTTTAACAATGTGTTAAAACACAAAATCTGTGATTTGGGGTTTTCTGTCATTTTCTGGAATTTGAGTAACGGTTGATGGTATGAATTTGATCATGTATATGCCCCTTGATACTCCGTATTACCGGAAATGTACATCTGTGTTATCAGATGGTGATTGTACTATATGTGATGGTCTGGTTCTTTATTACATACATGTAAGCTTCCTTTAGCGATCAGAGTTGTGTCTACAGGATTATATCACGGACATAGGAAACCTTGTTTACGAGAGGTGAATGGTTACACAGGAACGCGAGGAAAAACATAACTGTACTTGTAGATCCAAGTTTCCTCTTTGGGTTAGCGGCGACTTAACGGTTCAAGGTGACGAACTGATTCTGATTGTGTCTTTGTATGTGTAGCATAACAGTATCAAACTTTGTTGAAACCATGCTGTGGTCTCATTCAGAGGAAGTTATCTTTAAGCAGGCGTCATAGAATCCTATAATATCATGATTGAAGCAAGTAGCGGAATTCATCGATATTTTGAAAATATATGCATATGGCCCAGCAAACCAGTGATACTGTCATTTGGGAAGATTTGCGTGTTAACAGCTGAACTAGGTTGGACCTTTCCACTCCAGGTCATTCAAGAAATGAATGTGCGCTCAAAACGGGACAATTTTCGAAGTATTAATGGTCGCAGAACCTGTTGGACTAATATTTGAGATTTTCTCGAGGAGACTGATTGGCTGATGGGAACTTGTCATCCAATCTGATGGGTCCCCGACCTTCACAGGTCATGATTCGTTGGCCGAGGCAAACCGACAAAGCAAAAGACTGCTTTTTATTGGCTAAATCCATGTACATTTGATATCTTAACAACTGAAGTACTTAACTGGCGAATAGCCACAGTGGGTACCATGTAGAAGAAACCAAAAATAATCACTCACTGCTTTTAGGATTCACATCTGAGATACAGTCTGGATAGGGTTTCAAAGCTCTATATTGTGCCAGCTGCTCGATCATTAACACATATATTGTTTTCTGCTGAAGACTTTGGAGGATTTTTGTCTGGATTATGATTTATGTATAATATCGTAACGTCGATCACTGTCCTCAATAGAACTTCTAATCCCCCCATACTTTGTCCCAGCTAGCATTCATTTAGTTCAGATCAGGCCAAAATTAAAAAGTTTTTTGTTTGGAGTAAGCCTACCTGCTCACAAAAACCGCCCCTACCAAGAACTTTCTGTTGTATTATTACTAGTTTTGTCATTCATCTGAGAATTATATAGGGTCTTTCTGAAGCTGTCTTATATTGAAATTATATCTAATCAGGAAACTACAATGTACATGTGTGTTTGGCAGGAATGGTAATATTTTCACTGTTTCACACATCTGTCTCTATTCTCATGAAGCAGTTTTGTCACCAGGTATTGTAATACGATGGAGTGCCCAATCAAACCAACCAACCATGTGATCATCAAAAATTCAAAAAAAAAAACAAAAAAAAATAATTTTTTTAATTTTATTTTAAAAAAAGTTAAAAAAGTACATACATGTACCCTCCCATGGTTCGTAGCAAGGTTAAGTTACCACAAACAAACAACTTTTTAATTTTGGCCTCAATGACTTATATTTTGCACAATATGGTCAAAGTGAGAGCTCCTAACATACCTAATGTATACAAGCATGATAGCTTTGACAGTTTAGTAGTAGTTCAAGGTAATATATAAGTACTTAGATCTCCCCACATAATAATGGTGCATGTTTATCGGACCACGTACCCCAACTATATTAGTAAACTCGCTTTGATCTTTGCCACGTCCAGCAAGAGAAGTCACGAAATGTTTGAAATGTTTACATTTGACCTAAGGCCATCAGTCAGAATGTGTATACATGTCAGTGTGCGTTTAGCATATTTATTTACTCATGTTTGTGGTTTGGAGAAAACCTGAAACTTGCATCGCCTAATAAATTCTCTAAGATATTGCCATACTTTTCGGAAATAGAAACGTTGATATCTTGACTGTAATTGTTTCCAGTACAGGTCCCATCAAAATTTAGTTTATCATACATTTCTTTGCATTTGCCTGGGCATCCACAGGTGAAAAACAGACTACATGTAGCTTCTTCATAACATTAAGATATATTAAAAAATTGTATACATATAAGTCAGCAAATATAAAATATCGTTTGAGAATCGGAATGAGGGGAAAATCTTGGATGAGGGCGGTAGATTTATTTTAACCTCATTTCTTTATGGAAATAATTATTCATAAATCCTGTTGTATAAAACTGACTAATGTCGAAAGTGTTTTGTACGCCTTGATTGTCAATTACCCAAAGGGCATCAAAGTAGATTATATTTTCTTTTTCTTCTTTACACAGAAAAAAAAAATCCCTAATCACTAATAAAATATTCTATTGCCAAAAAAACAAAATCAATTGAATACCGATCATGAATATTGTTTATCAATAAAAACAGAATTTAGTCTGTAAACATTCACTTCCTGTTTTGATAATAAGATGTGGCGACAGTAAATTTGGTATGATACATGCTACATGCATACAATCCTTATTTCTGACCTGTATCTTAGCTGGGTTGGTACTCTTAGCTGTCAGACTTGGTCATGCATACAAGTACCTGTGGGGCTTTGTCCTGATTTTATCACCAGTAATATATCAGTGGCCTATCAACCTGTGTGAACTGCCACTATATGTTGAACATCTATGTTATATATCATAACAAGTGTCCCTCTCACCTGACCAGATTGGTCAATTATTTACCTGCCCTGTTTACAGCCTAGTGGAGGTAAGTTCTGAGCTCACCAGTTCTTGGATTCTTAAAACACTGAATAGAAAATACTGAATTCGCAGTATAATTATTTAGATTTCTCATTGGGGACCTTTACCCCAAAAATCGGATTAATCAAAGTTTTCCAGTCGTTTGTTAGTCTTTTGGAAAAAATTTCCCAATGGTTTGGAGTAAGGCCATGAAAATGCACCACTTGTCAATTTAGATATGAGGAAGATATTAGAAGAAGAAGAAGAAAATAAAATAATTTCATATTTGCATTTTTTTTTGACATTTATTTTAGACTGCCAGTCCGGCTATTTCCCAGTTAAGTATAAGACGGTGTTAAATTGATCTACAGGTGTCAAACAATACAAATTGGGTGGGTCGGTTTACCCACATGTTGGTAGTGTGGTTTCACTGTACATACATGTTCCAGGGTGTGAATTTACCATAAAACTTTGCTAGACCATTGGGCTGGTATATTTCATTATACAAAGCTGAAATTCTTGAATTATAACCAGCCAGTCGGGCTGGTCAGACTGCTAGCTGTAGAACTAAATTCAACCAGACAAGTTCTAAATTCACCAGCCGGTCTTGTGGCAATATCGAACCCTGATGTTCAAACTTTCTGGATTTTAAGGCGGGCGCACGTCTTTGTGATTCTGCCATAACTGATTGAAACTGATTAAAGTCCGACCAAATTGCATGTAAGGCCCATTGTTTTTGGTACAAAGGTTTGGTTGTTATTCACACATAATGAATCATCACTTGTAACTAAATGAAAAATTAATGCGAGATATATATATTTTTTTTTTGACTGAGTGATAGATGATTGTACGTGTAATGTAGGGCAGCACATCCAAGTAGCTTGCCCCAGGAGAAATGAACACTTGCTTATTAAATGTGTGAAAATACTTCCCTATATGATGAAATTAATCATATTTTTCATCAATAAGGAGGTAGTGGCATCGGTCAAGTAAACACGAAATACAGTTTCTCATACACACACTCTGGATTTGTGATCAAACGCAATCAAATTTGTTTACTGTGGTAAAAATTATAATTTCACGAATCAAGATGAACATTTTAATATGTTATTCTTCGTCCCCCTTAGAGAAAATTATTTTATCAAATTAATATCCACAAAGTACAGGAAGTGTATATATGAGCTGTTTCATGGAAAATGAAATTATAGTGGTCCAGAAAATAGTTTATATCTAAATAAATAAATAAAAATATTTTAGGGGAAATCCGCAATCATCAAATATACAGGGGGGTTACATAGATCAAAATGATATTACCCGGAATATGATATCCTCGGATCTATCTCCGCTCTTTCCAGGTAATAAATAAAAAAGATTCCAGAGGAATGAGTATTATCTGAAGTATCTACATGCCAAAGACCACCTTGATCATCTGGGCTGATAGGCTAGTTTAAGGGGTCAAGTGCTCTCGGTACTCTGCTTTAAAATGTATGATAGGACAGACAGGGACAAAATGCATGAACAGGTATGCGTGGAGGGTGGGGAGTAGTTGGGTTGGTGGGGAAGATTGTTTTTTAATTGTAATAAACGATCACGGTATCATAATAAATTAACAACCTATATTTTTTCCTAAATTTTGAACTTTTGAATTAATTTAGTTATGATTCCTGAATTATGTTTGGAAGATATCCAACGTGTTTGATTCATCTGTGGAAAGTATTTTTCTTTATTATTTGCAGTATTGTGAATTAGCGAACAGTCTACAATTATATATGCTTCAATTTGGGTGAAAAACTGGACCCACAGATTAACATTTCCATGTTTCCAACAACATGAAGCATATTAAATTAATGTGTATACGGTACATGTACGACATACATGTAATATGCTGATAGCTTTGCAATGTGGATGTTGAGTTTCGCACTAAGTTTACTCGTACACCTGTTGTCTCAAAAAAAAAAAAATTTACATGTTCTTGAAGGAAATTCTGAAGATTATCCTCTCGCTGGCCTGTTTTGAGATTTGTGCATTGAGCCCAGCGACAGAATGATCTGGATATGTAAGTGAAGCTGTCTCCCTTCGAGCCATCTCGGAATCTTTCAAGGTCCTGACATAGTTGGACCAGCTGGAATGATGCTAATCTGGACAAGGGGACAGGCAGCCAGAATCCACGTCTCTATGTGTTTGAACCGAGGGCTGGCTGTGAAGATATTGTCTGGTATTGATCTGTCCTCAGATTGGGGACAGACCAATACATTTGACAGGTTACCACTCCACCTTACAGGTTACCATTTAAGTAAGCTACATGCACATATATCTGATCAGGGTTGGAGTCAGATACACCAATTTTGGCGGGTTACCACTCCAGTGTATGGGTTATCATTCACGCTATCTGACCAGAGGTTAAGTGAGGGAAGCTGATAGATACACCAATTTTGGCGGGTTACCACTCCAGTGTGTGGGTTATCATTCAAGCTATCTGACCAGAGGTTAAGTGAGGGAAGCTGATAGATACACCAATTTTGGCGGGTTACCACTCCAGTGTGTGGGTTATCATTCACGCTATCTGACCAGAGGTTAAGTGAGGGAAGCTGATAGATACATCAATTTTGGCGGGTTACCACTCCAGTGTGTGGGTTATCATTCAAGCTATCTGACCAGAGGTTAAGTGAGGGAAGCTGATAGATACACCAATACTTTGACAGGTTACTGCTCTGTTGTCCAGGTTACCAAATCAAGCTATATGATAGGTGCACCAATATTTATATATTTAGTCAAATATAAGTACACGAGTTATATTAGCAGGTTACCACTCATGTTTGCAGGTTACCATTCAAGCTATCTGAGCATGGGTTAAGTCAGAGATAGGTACACCAATAGATCAGTTGGTTACCACTCCAGTGTATGAGTTATTATTCAGGCTACATGTACCTGACCAGGGGTTAAGTCAGAGATAGGTACACCAATACTTTGACAGGTTACCGCTCATGTATTCAGGATAACAATCAAGCTATCTGACCAGGGGTTAGGTCAGAGATAGGTATGCAAATATGTCACCAGGTTACCACTTCACATGCATGTTGTCTAAATCCAAGCATGATTCAAGCCATACATGTATATTGTACCCAACAGTATCTCTACCACTCGATTGTGCTGGTTACCACTCAGGTGTGTTAATCTGACTGATGGATAAGCTTTAGATGGAGGAGACAATGAGTTTGCAGGTTACCGCCTCAGGTGTACAGGTATGAGTGAACCACTCCAGTGTGTGGGTTACCATATGGGTAGTTACCACTCGTGTGTAAGCTTAATCTGACGTATGGATAAGCCTTAGATACTTCAGGGTTACCATTAAAGTGTAACTGGGGTAGGGGCCTACTTGTGTAAGTGTAACTGGGGTAGGGGCCTACTTGTGTAAGTGTAACTGGGGTAGGGGCCTACTTGTGTAAGTGTAACTGGGGTAGGGGCCTACTTGTGTAAGTGTAACTGGGGTAGGGGCCTACTTGTGTAAGTGTAACTGGGGTAGGGGCCTACTTGTGTAAGTGTAACTGGGGTAGGGGCCTACTTGTGTAAGTGTAACTGGGGTAGGGGCCTACTTGTGTAAGTGTATGTCATATTCAAGATAACGAGGTGAATAATTAAATGTAGTAAAGTTTTTCACTAATATTTCACTCGTAGTCTATCTCAGAGGATTCAAAGGCTGCTTTCTAGAGTGGGAGAGAAATCTTCACTGCCTCTTTCGACGTCAGAAATGACATTGACGACGTCATATAGTTTGAGTGTACGGTACGGTCTGTGGGATGTCGCGGCAATGCAGAGAATTGAACAGAGGACTGTGACGTCGTTAATAGTTCCATAATAACGTCACAAGTTCCGACATGCTTGTGGCGCTGTGCCCTAAAATAGCATTAACAATGTTGAAATTGTTAAAATTAAAGTCGTAAAACAAGAAACAGGATATAAATCCTATATTTTGGAAGATTACATGTATCTTTAATATGACGTAAACTTGCAAAACTAATACAGTTACACTTTAACGTGTGTCGTCTCTCTCCGTCTCTCACTTCCGCTCCGAGTTCTCACAGGAGGTCGACTCCGCAGATTCTCCTCAGCAGGTTGGTGAGGTAACTTGAGCAGTTTACCGGTGAGATATTTTCGCTCTATATATGACAGTCCAAAGACACCCGCCCATTCATGCTGTGCTTCATAGATGGCATGTGTAGGGAGTTTGTGGACATCAGCTCCACACAGGCAATCTTGAGAAGTTTGTCGATCGCGGCAAGTCGCCTAATCCCCCGCTCAAACATGTAGCTGTGTACATGGTGGAGATATCTATACATCTGCTTTACTCGTGCAGTCTCGCATAGCTCGTATCGGTCGCCCACCGTCCAGTTTCAGGGACTCTCGGCTGGTCAGGGCTTGACCTTTCCAGTGACTGAACGTAGGTATGTCCTTCTTTGTTTTGTCCGTGAGAATGCAATTCTCACCTGTAATTAACTCTCTGTACAGGTGAGAAATTGTAGGGTTATACAATGTATCTATGTCTTTGAGAAAGAATCTTAGATGAAGGATCAATATGAGGCTAAATATTTTCTCCTATATATCACGGTCAAGATATTCAAGTTCACCTGACGGGGTCATTTTACGAAGCTGGGGTTTTCCGTAATATTCACCAGTAATTAGGGGTATAAAATGTTAAAAAATCTTATTGTGTATTATTGCAAGAATAATACAAGAAGAGTCATACTCCATGGGGCTAAATATTTTCCCGTGTAGATCAAAATTTTTAGAATTTCAAATTCACCTGAAGAAGCCATTTCGCAGACGTAACAGGCTTCCATAATATTTACCTGTAAAATTTAACTTTCACTGAGGTGTATAAGATATCAATCCTTCAATGTGTAATATTAACAATATTTCCTTTATAATTTTAATAAGGATCATTATACCATATTTGGTCTGAATATATCCCAGTTTTACAGAGATACATGTATTCAAGTTCATCAGATAATGGCCATTGTAAGAGATGCATGTATGGGGCCTATATCAGTGTATAGTGTTAGCCAGACACCTGGTTATCTGACCATTAATTGGACAGGCAATTTTTTATTTGGACAGGTTAAAAATTGAACAGATGGGCTACACTAGCAAGTGAACCTGGCAAAAAAATCGGGCAAAATTTGATTCATATTGGACAGACATATCTATCTTTCACATTTTTATGTGTAATTAAGCTTCCATACAGGTATATATTTCATTTGTTATGACCAGCAAAATTTACTGGGTATTATTTGTCCTGCCTTGATAAGAATGATTGAGCTCAAATATGGGGCAAAATATTTTCCAATATAGCTGAGGACAGAGGCTTTCAGGTTCTCCAGGTGGGGTCATTTCTCAGAGATAAACGTGGCTCAGTTCACCTGTGTTTATAGCTGTACAGGTGTATTGGGAGTCCACATGATATCCGTATATTTGTTTAGCTGCACATCTGAATTAAGCCATTGTTTATCTCCTCTTAATGATGGAATGAGTTTCGCAGCCTTCTTCTTGGCAGTGTTGATATGATTGATTTTTTCATAATCATTACAGTACTTTGTCTACAATAATCCAACCCCAATCTCTACAGACGAGTTTGCAAATTCTATAAACTTCAAATCTTTTTTGACCTGATTTTATGGAAATCCCAATTAACCTAAACGTTAATGAAGTTTTATCCCTCTTTCGGTCAGGTGATGAATTGTCATTGATTTAATTGTCTACACACAGTACAGGTGCCCGCAAGGTTTGAAGTCCTGTATGTAACCCGATACACCAAATAGAAGCTTTAATATAGTATTAATCTGCCTTTTGCCAGTCAATTAAATTGATGTCATGTTACATGAGGGAGGTGGGAGGGTAATTAAATAGCATTTTTATCATCCCCAACTGCCATTTGTCATGTGCGTACATTACGTCACAAAAGTGGGATAAAACGTTATCAGGTTTCACGTCTATATTTAAGTTCCTATTCTTATTCGTAATAATCATTTTCAAGAATTAGTTTTCATTAGTTTTGCAGTTTAATTGAATCATTGGATACCTGTACTGATATAGGTGTGATGTCGCAGCACCATTTCAATAGAATTTGAGGCATTCTGTTCGGAATGTAATATTATCTCGAAATCATTGCAGTGTAAATAATATTTTATTAACCGTCTGGTATCTGGTGACTGAACATGAATGTGCAAACAGTCACTTCCTTGAAGTTCATCTTTCACCTGTATTCACGGGTGAGAGGTCAGATAGCAACCTTTTATTATAGTCAGGTGTTCATCTACTCTCCTCCATAGACCATTAGAAGGAGTCTTAACAGGGAATGTGAGAACTAGTGAAAGAGGCTCTGACAGGGAATAAATAAAGACATGAAAGAAGCAGTGATTCGATATCAATAGAAAACAGCAGTTCAGAGGGTTCTAACAGATACATGTACCTTGGAGCATGTCAACTCTAAAATACAATTCCTAGGGAGCTTTTGTTTTGGGAACTGTAGAATAAAATAAAGACAGCAGGTGTGGGGCTCCCGGCAACAGAGAATTTTGATGGGGGTCGGAAATAAACCTAGAAGCAGTCCGCGAGGTGATTCAGAAAGTACAATTATTGTGGTGTTGTTTCAAAATTCCCAGAGAGCTTCATTGTACACAAGGTTTCCAGAAAGAAATAAATACACACAGAGCATTTGTGAGAGACTAATACATGAAGGCAAAGAGAGCATTTGTGAGAGACTAATACATGAAGGCAAAGAGAGCATTTGTGAGAGACTAATACATGAAGGCAAAGAGAGCATTTGTGAGAGACTAATACATGAAGGCAAAGAGAGCATTTGTGAGAGACTAATACATGAAGGCAAAGAGAGCATTTGTGAGAGACTAATACATGAAGGCAAAGAGAGCATTTGTGAGACTCTAATAGACAATGTCTAGAGAGCATTTTAGGTACATGTAATTTTAGAGAGCCTTTGTGAGACTCCAATCAGGCTTTAGTTATCACAATTCATGAGAATCCAAGCAAACTCTCTCAATCCAATGGGAATCCAAATTTGACAGGGATTTGCTGCATATATGTGTATCCTGGTAATACATGTGTTTATTATCCTGTAACTATTTTGGAGAGCACTTGAAGTGCATATCGGTCATGTAATAGGAAGAAGCGACACGAATTTAGGAGATTTTCAGTAGTGATAAATGGGCAAGTGGTCGGCCATTGTTCCACTTACTAACTTGTCAGGTCGCATCGCTCCTCTTACATGAACTATATCCCACTTGAAGACAATATCGAGCATTTATTTATCAGCAGTTTTGCAAGAAACACATTATAGACTGGATCAAAACCTGGAAGGTGATTATTTATCAATTTTATCAAACTCTGCATTTTCAAAACTGCTGGTGTGAGCTTGGATCATATCCTTATAATCTCAGTCAGCTGAAATATATAGTACATGCAGCATAGACTTAGATCTGGCCTGAGCAGAGTTCCCTTCCACAGGTACAAGTGTAGGTGAATAGTTGGACTGGTTACATTGTGAGGGTTTGGGCCAATATTGATACTTCACAAGTCTATGTAATCGTAACTCCATACAAAGATGCCGAGTTTTTTCGGCCTCTCGCAGGTTCTCGTGTTTGCTGGTGAAAAGGATTTGTAAGTGGCGGCGTGGCGGGGCCGAGACCGTTCCCCGGAGTGATTGTGCGGAAACCAAATAAAATCAGAGGCATTTGCTAAAATATATTTGCCCGTTATTCTCTCCGTTATGTTTGCATACTATTCCTTGTCCACTTGTGTCATGGAGCTGTGAACAAGGTCGGGACCTTTTAGGAGAGGGGGCCAGAAATTCATCTATAGTGAAGTCACACACCACCATTACTGGATTAATACAGCTCGGCACGTGTTCATATATGTCTACGATTCCGAACTCGAAGTTCTATTAAATCCATTTTACTATGATATGTAAATACAGAAGGATTTCTGTATTTTAGCTTGGCTTGGACCCGCCTTTCAGTGCCATCAGTCACACCATGGTTCCAATTGAGCTCTCGGAGGCACTGTTCCATCCAGTAAAATGTATGTTCCTGTATGTGCAATAATGTTCATATTACAGTACGTCATTTTTGAAAATTCGAGGAGAGCGATAAATCGCACCTCTCAATTCCGTGCGGAGAGCAATTTGCGCTCTTCGATTTTTGCATAAAGGAAAAACATTAATTATCATCACCAATATCTGTATTCACAAAATATCACAACTTGAAATGTTAATTTATTTTTCATACTGAAGGTCTCAAAGATTGTGACAATATACATGTACATCTGCAAAAATTTATGGTAATGCAAAGGAAAATCTTTGATATAATTTCCGTTCATCACAACTCGGGTTTTAGACATTGTGTCACCATGGTCATGCATGCCAAGTAACAATATGGATGTCCACTTATTTGGCATCATCTTCATTTTATCAAGCGAATTTCTGCATTCCCACATCGAACTTCCCTTGATATATCTGGCCCCCTTCAATGTTCAAAGAACTTATAAATAGACACGAGACGTCAGTGACCTCGAAAACATTTGAATTCCGAAATGGTTCCCAGAAGAGCGTTATTGATTGGCTGACCTATAAAAAGTGTGCTGATACAAACACCATATTAGGAGGAATGCCGCTGCTAATTGAGAATGTCACTACTCACAATCGGTGTGGGGGTTCTGATTGGTTCGTCTCTCGTTCGCGGGTGAAATTTACACCTCGGATTTAGAACACTGAAGGGGGTCAGATAAATCAAGATGGGTTCGAAGTGGGAACGTAGAAATTGGCTGAATAAAATGAAGATGATTTGGCATGAGATTACAGTTTTTGCAGCATGATCGATGAGAGGATTTCTTCAAGTAATTTCTAAACAATTCTCTCTGGAATCATTTATCAAGGATATAAAGGGAATAATAATTCATCATATATTGCTCACAAATGCAAACTAATCACCAAGTGAGGTCACATCCAGGAAATGAATGGAGACGACAAATTAGATCTGTAGATTCTTGAATACACTTAAAAGACATAGTAATGTACATGTCCCTAGTCATCATGTGTAATCATAACTTGCCATCTTTCAGGAGTTATAATATCATCAAAGTAGTTCAAACATTTAAAGCACATGATGTGATAGATTGTGCCAGTCTCGCCTGGTCTGCATACCCTCGGGGTTTTTTAGAGATAAAAACAAAATGAGACATACATGTATATTATGAACAGAATGGCGCTCACCCAAGTATACATGTAGAAGATGGGAAATGTCTCCATGTATATGTACAACAATAGTGAGTTATTTCAGGTAACCATTCTAGTGATTCAATAACAGGAAGTGAAATTTTCCACCATAAAATCTTGAGGTGATCAAATATATTTAAGAACAGGAAGTTGACAAAATAGTTCAAACTCCTGTATATATATTGATTATTCCTTCATTATTTCATTTATTTTAGAAGATGATCAAATTTATTAGAACCGCTTATTGAATTTTGTCCCATTAGGGTAAACCTTCTAATAATTCAATCACCCTATACCAACATCCATTGTGGAGCTCTCGCTATAGCCATGTCAGGCTCAAGAGATCACTCGATGCTAGAAATAGCTGAATTAGTGTCTTGACTTAGGCCACACAAAGTTAATTAATTGGTTCTCAGGCCATGACTTTCCAAAAAGTGGTGAGGGAGGCAGGTTTTTTTTTTTTTTTTTTTCCTCAAAATTCCTCTGTACGTGTACATGTAGCAGTGCTTTTCGAAGATGTTATTTATCTCTAAAATAAATAAAAGATATCTGTATTTTCACAGGTTGCTATGTCATGCATGTTGATGAGTAACTCAATGAGGAAATGGTCTGAATCTTTCTGAGATTCTACTGAAGGTCACATCTGATGCTGTTGTTTCTTCATTGACAACTGACAAGAAAGACCGGACTACTGATTTCAGGAAATCTGAAACTTTCAATTTTTATTCAAACTGAACGAACAATTTTTCACCCAAACTCTGATTGAAGCAGAAACTATGTGTATCTCATTTATTACATTTATTCATCACGGAATGTGACAGTGTACATGCAGGCCTTGACATTTGACGCGAACGATCGTTTCGTTCGCGTGACGGTTACGCGGAAAAAAAATCACGATAACGAAAACTGGGTTACGTGTGAAGCTAGTATATAAAGAAAAATTACACACGAATTATTGCCAAATGGTCATAGAACGTTCCTGGTTTTTACAGTCTTAAGGCATGGGATATATTTATGTATTTGTCTTCTTCTCCATTTAGTCATCGTCTTCTTTTAGTATCAAAAATTGTTTACTGGTTGGCGATCAACGTCGAGATTGTATTATACGGCCGCCATCTTGTAGGCGTGAGGTGAGTTGACAGGTGGAGTTCAACTATGTATGTCGAGAGCGGTGTGTGCGTAACCAGGGATGAAAAGTACTTGGAATGTTTCCGTGAGCTAAATATGTATTTTAATACATGGCATATTGTTTTGTTATATGCAATGGACATTCGTTGCGCACTATTTATGATAAGAGATGTTCGTATATTCGTTATAGCTGTGATCGTCTTAGCAAATAAAATTGAAAACGCATGTTCAGGGCCCTCCGCCCTGAACTCCTCGTAGAGGCTGTTCTTGTGCTGACAACATTGATGGCTGACAACATTGATGGCAGATTTTTAGTTCCAGTCTATGCGCAGGCTAAAGCAGGATGCGTGGATCTTCTGAAATTGTTTATGGTTCACAAGAGCACAAGATCTTACTTAAATCATTTGCTCAAAATGTGTAATCTAACTTGATATTCAATATTCTTGGCGTAACCCATTTACGTAACCTTTGGGTTACGTGATCACCAGTCGCGTAACCGAACTAAAGGTTACGCAAGTCGATTGCCCATAACCTCTTTTTGGGTTACGTGAATGTTTCAAATGTCAAGGCCTGACATGTATGAATACTTTTCGATATCAGCAGAACCTGACTGCGCAACACGAAATACATGTACATGTACCAACGCATGAAAAGTCTTCCACGAAGCAGAAAGTCTGTCTCTCACTTCACATTACAGAATGTCAATACATGTACGCTGTTCGATATAGACAGAAACTGTCACGCCACAAACGAATTATTAACGCATAAAAGGAGAATCTAATACCGGGCATATTGTCCACGGACATATAGCAGCCCCCTTTCGGACGATTGTCAGCGAAACTAATGCAGACATGACTAGATATAATCGACGTAGAGATATCCAATCGTGGAGACAAAATCGAGAACTCCCGGTTTCCATCTTTCATGCCAACATTCAACATCTGGTAGATACACGAGGTGCGCAGAAGGTTACCGCGCATAGTAGGAAGTTGATGAAATTATCTTCCTTTACTAGTCCATGTGCCAAACAAGAAAGTCGCATTTTTCATTTTTCCGATCAAATTGATTTCCTTGTCGCAAGCTTTGTTCCACGGACTAAGAATTATTTTCACACATATTTCAATGATAATAGGACAGGATAAAACGTTTCTAGCGACCCCCATCCCATCAGAGCTCTCCCTATGCTTGTATTATCGGGAAGTGCCATTTGCGTACACTTCGCCATCCATAAGATGGCTTGCGAATCGTGTGTCTCCATTATCGCGGAGCGATATCCGGTACTTTACCGTATTCTGTTCGGCCTTCATCCTGCGGAGAACAGACTCGAGAAATCTGATACATTACTGGTTTTCATACCACTTTGGAAACAGATATTGCCTGGGCTTACAAAATATATAGGTATGAATAACTTTCGTATCATCCAAGAGGTGTGGTAGATATATAATTTTTAGCTGATTGGCCGACAAAGTCACATGGTATTGATTTCTGGAAATTCCCTCTTGCAGTTGCCGAAAGTAGGCTGAAAATGGATACACACGATCCCAGGGTCAGTCTTGCCACGTATAGATGACCCAGATGGTTACAGGTTGCGGGAAGTGCATGTTTTGCGATCACTCATAAATATTTCAAACCATAAGTTGCCAAATTTCTTGTTTTTAGATTGAATACTCTTATATTCAAAGCTTATGTAGCTAAATTTTGCCAGTTCGCCATATTTTCCCGCCATAGTTTAGCATGGTGAGAGTTATGCATGATTTTGAACCATTTTGTCAAACTTCTTGCTCTGATTAATTTGACCCGCCCCCCCCCACCAATTTCTTTGTGGGAAATGCCCCACCTTCTGTGACTGGCCTGACCCACCCCTGAATAAAAATTTATGTAAAATTTAATAGTTATAATCTTGATAATCAACTTTTGAATATCATCTAATAAATTTGACCTTCAATATTTCTAGAAATGAAATTACACTTCTTCCTGTGAATCAATTATCGGGAAAATCTACATTGTATCAGGTTATACAGGTATGAACCTATGTGATCTTACCGCCGTGAGTCGGGCCATACCTGAGAGATCAAGTCTGTCCTGCTCAGGCCCGCTCAATCTCTGATGTGTGATCAGGCACAGCCCCAGTGTTGAAATCTCCCCTCTAGATCACCACGGCTCCTCCTATTTGATCAGACCTGCTTTTGAAGTGGTGATGTGTACACTATTATAGGAGGGTTTATGCTTCATAAACCATATTCACACATGTAACCCTGGAACCCCCTTGCCTGTTACTCGACATGTATCGCAGTCTATTATATACCCCACACCTACATAATACCCGCGTATTTGGGCTCTTTGTGCCAGGTGAGCCGATCTATAAGAAGTTTTGTTCGGGAATAAAAACGTCTTTGAGAGGTGTCTTTCAGCCGGACGGGTGGACGGACAGTCAGGGTTGAATCGGGATTTCCCCTGAAAAGGATTCTCCCCGGAGAGTTTTGTGGCGATTCTTATGGAATTTACTTGAATTAGTCGAAAACTTACATGTGCACTCAGAAATACGTGTCAAAATATTGAAAGGTGTTGCTGAGAGGACAGGATGTTAGTGATCTAAGAGATTGTGAGGAGTTATTGCAGGACTATCTGTACATGTAGCTGTGTGTTGGGGATATTTTACCTATATAGAGGGCCAGGTATATCACGGAGAGCTACATGTAGAACAGGTAAATTCATTGTCAGGTATGACATAGCATACAAGTACCACTAATGGGATAGAGAACTCGATTTTGTCAAGAGGTTTATGCTCTGTCAGTGTTGACTATTTAAGTGGTATTGTCGTGGGTCTTGCATGATCCATGGAAATTTGAAACCTGGATTTCATCAGGTGACATGTATGAACTTTCGAACAGATCTATAACATCTTCCTCTATTATTTACCTGAGAAATTTGGTCATCGGAGATCAGACTGTCCTTGGATATGGTTTCCATGACCATCACTAATTTACGAGGCGGTTGTTAGCAGATGTTCAGTTTGTGCAATTTTACATCCAGTAAGTACAGATATATGCGTGGGGCCCGATGCCGTTGAACCTTGAAAACAAATTTGACGGTTCCACCAAATAGTATACCCCCGCACACTTTGCCTGAAAACGTGTGTGTACACAGAGAAGCTGTGTAAAGAAGAAGTGGATATTTTTTTCTTTGAAAAATGACATCAAATTGGACTATTTAACACAGTAAAACTCTGATATGGTAAAAAAACTTATTGAAATCATATCCTCCGACCCATGTCTGATTTTGATCTCGTATAGTATCTACCAATCTGTTGTGTCGTCAGTCCTATTTTGACCCATGTTGCACAAAAACATCATCATCATGACATCAAGAAAGGCAGTTTGTTTTAGCTTTGTGACATTGTTGCCTAGAACTCAACACAGTCACTCACTATGAACGAACTATGTAATCAGACTAGAAGGTCAAGGGTCAGCAAGTTACCGCCTTTGCAATTTTTAAACATGCATGATATTGGGGTATATTAATTACCCCTCAGCCTATTAGGCTGTGGGGTCTTATCGTGGGCAAGTACATGTACGTCCGGTCGTCCAGTCGTCTGGTCGTCAGTCGTCCACAATTCTTGTGACCGGTCTAGAAGCCAAACCGTTGCTTCTAGAGACTTCAAATTTGGTATACAGGATTATTGGGTGGTCAGCCACAAGCCTATCGAACTTGGGTAATTTGTGATGAATTTTGCGGTTTCCTTGGCAACGTCACAGAAAATTCGTCAGCAATTCTTGTGACCGGTCTAGAAGCCAAACCGTTGCTGCTAGAGACTTCAAATTTGGTATTCAGGATTGTTGGGAGGTCAACCACAAGCCTGGACCCAATTGGTTGGAAACTTTGGCAGCCATCTTTAATTTATGCGAAAC
The DNA here is from genome assembly GCA_036873755.1 of Hanleya hanleyi. Taxonomy (NCBI): domain Eukaryota; kingdom Metazoa; phylum Mollusca; class Polyplacophora; order Lepidopleurida; family Hanleyidae; genus Hanleya; species Hanleya hanleyi. The sequence continues at coordinate 35,090 of JAVTVY010010799.1, forward strand.
CGTTACAGCTTTCTCGTTACCAAGATATCTCTAGAACGACTTACCCTAGGCACACCAAGCTTGCCGTGCACATCCATATGCTTGTGACCCAGAACCCTATTGATTCTGGACCCCATTGGGTGGAAACTTTGGTGGCCATCTTTAATTTATGCGAAACCATTAATCTTGTGTATCTCGGAGACCATTTCACTCTTCAGTGTGAAACTTGGTATAGATTATCGATACATCAAGAAACTTTAAAGGAATGACCAAACCAGTTTCCCCAATTGGTTAAAGCCTTGGCGACCATCTTTAATTTATGCAAAATTTTTAATGATGTACATCTCTGATACCATTTAAGTGTTCTATATGAAACTTGGTATTCAGCATCGATCCCAGAGCCGAGGGGTTTTAGATGCGCATGCAGCTTCGTATTCCTATCAAAAACTCCATATTACTTGGCTCCCACTGAAAATCGGAAGACTTATTATTGTTCAGATTATTATAACTGTTCAAAGCAAGAATGGCTTGCAACCTTTTGTTTTTGTTCAGAATATTTTTGTTCTTCCGCAATATTTTTCGCACATGATATGTCAAATTATAGATTTAGTTCTCCAATTCATCCAACATACCACACTGAATTTATAACATTTTAATCTTTTACAAGCCACTGCTAAAGCATCTTCTGAATTCAACCAAATCTTTCAGGCTTTTAGATATGCATTTTCCATTCATTGTGTACCAATATACACTGACTAAAACTATCTGGCTGAGGGGTTGTTGCACCTTTTAGGTGCTGCCTCATGTTTTTATTTTATTGTCCCCCACTACTTAGTGGGTGGGGGAGGGGGACTTAGAAACACCGGTGTCCGTAATTCCGTAGTTCCGTAATTCCGTAAGATTTTCTTGTCCGGACAATAACTCGTGAACGATTTAACCGATCAACTTCAAACTTGGGGTGTGCCTTGACATTGGTGAGAGGACGGTTGGGATTGTTTTTCAGCAATGTGCGTAATCAAATATGGCCGCCGTCAGCCATATTGGATTATAAGCAATTGGATCTTAGATTTTCTTGTCCGGACAATAACTCGTGAACGATTTAACCGATCAACTTCAAACTTGGGGTGTGCCTTGACATTGGTGAGATCATGGTTGGGATTGTTTTTCAGCAATGTGCGTAATCTAATATGGCCGCCGTCAGCCATATTGGATTATAAGCAGTTGGATCTTGTCCGGACAATAACTCGAGAACGATTCAACCGATCTACTTCATATTCTGCCTTGACATTGTTGAGGATTAGGATTGTTTTTCAAGGACGTGCTTAATCCAATATGGCCACCATCAGCCATACTGGATTTCATTGGATTTTAAGCAGTTTGATCTTGTCCGGACAATAGCTGGAGTATGATTCAACTGATCTACTTCAAACTTGGGGACTCTCTTGACCTTGGTGAGATCCCGGTTAGGATTGTTTTTCATGAATGAGCATAATCCAATTTGGTTGCCATCTACCAGCGATATTGGATTATGTTGCATTTTAAGCAGTTGCATCTTGTCTGGACAACAACTCTAGAATAATTCAACTGATCAACTTCAAACTTGCAGTTTGGCTTGACATCGGTGAGAGGACAGTTGTCATTGCTTTTCAGTTACCTGTCTGTGTAATCCAAGATGGCCACCATCAGTCATCTTAGATTTTCAGCATTTAGATCTTGTCTGGACAATAACTCTTGAACGATTCAACCAATCTACTTCAAACTTGGGGAGTGCATGGACATTGGTCAGGTGAGAGGACAGTTGGTATTATGTTTTATGGATGTGCATAATCCAATATGGGTGCCATCCACTGTATTAGATTATGTTAAGCTCATCAGCGATATCTCCATTTTCAAATCATACTCTTCATCAATGATATGAGATATCATCGACCAAAAAAAATCGACCATAGAGGTCCATGGCCCCCGCAGCAGCAGCGCCAGTTATCCACCATAACTGGTGCCGCTAGCGGGGGACATGGACCTCTATGGTCGATTTTTTTATTTATTTTTTTAACCTTGGCCATTCCTAAAAACTGGAACCACTGAGAAATGTCAAATATAACCTCTTACATCAATTTAGCATCAATGAAGTATGGGGGGTGTGGACCTTTTGATAGAACCTTTAAGGTACATGTGTTTTCTTGTATCTGCAAAACAGGAAGTGTTTCCTCTTAAAAAAAATATGTACATGTATCTCTGGGTTGTGTTGTTATTGATTGCTACATTATCATATCACTAAATTGGTCATTCACCATGGTATCATCATGCTTACTCATATTAAACTAAATCCATTTCTTTTAGTAGTTGCATAACCTCTGGTGATAACTCGGGACGTTTGAGCATTCGATCCGACAATTTCATCGATCTGGATTGTCCGCTTTCATCAATAATATTTTTCAGCCTCCGTATCACGAAACCTTGATATGCTTAGAATTTGTAAACACTTGAATCCATTAGGTACATGTATATAAAATTCAAATTCTACAAGATCCAATTGAATCCGGTATCTTGAAAGAGCAGCAGTCATGGATGAACAGCCCAGTCCTGCTTATAACGAGTGTTATTGTATGGGATAATCCCACTGCAGACCTGCGGAATAATAGCCAGGTATTGATGTATATATCGCTCATTGAATTATGATATTCTTGAACTCTATTAAAATGATGTTTTGATCCTCGCACCCATACATGACTTGTGTCTTCTTTTCTATCTGTACATGTATTTCTGCAATTGCTGGAGTTCTCACGTTTCAGAAGTTTTCAGTGACATTTTGCTTAGATGTCAAGTGCATGTATACTGTTTACTAAAACTGGTGGTGTTTTCCACAGCCCAATGCGCCTTAAAAAATACTATTGATTCATCAATTACTGCCCCACATCCCTGATTTTCTTTCCCGCCTCATTTATCTTTTATTTTATATTTATAATCTTAGAGTAAAAATCATGTTTATTTTTTTTTTTTTTTTATTTTTTTTTTTTTTTTTAGACTGAATCTTCTGACAATCACTTCAGTACCTGACTGACATTGCACCATCGACAGTTATTAAAGTAATGCGCTACATGTAAATGGATGAAATACAATTCCTGAACAATTCAACACGAGCTGAAATTGAAATGGAGTTGATTTTTATCCCGTACTGCAGAATTGCCTAACAGAAAAAAATTAATGCAAATCCACCCACCTTTGGATGTTTCTCAGGTCACTACTGATAAACTAATAATTTATTTTCTGTGGCCTGATCTATATAAATAATGTCCCATGACAAGGGGTAAAGAAAGGAATCTTGACAATGTAGATAAATTACATTTGTCTTATCTACCTGTAATCCAGAGATATATAGATACATCACACCTGTGTATAGCTGAGTCAGGCCAAGAAATAAAGAATCTTTTGTTTCTGGATGAATACCCTCGAAAAAAGTGGTGTATTTTATTCATTCTAAAAGAGCCTCAATTTTGGAGTCCTGCTCTGAATTTCGAACAACCTTTTTCCAACAGGCTAACAGCATTATATAAACAGTTAACATCACATTACAAATTCAAGGCTGGTACATGTAACTCTTTCCTTGGTCAAGGGAGACCAACTTTACTGAAAATTTTATGATTTGTTTTTGCCAATGTGCTTGATTCAGAATAATGCATGAGGTGATATGAAACAAAAAACAATTTTTTGTTGGCCTTCATTACCTTGAGTGCAGTATGTTTTAATTCTGACCTATATCATTATAATCATAACAAATTGAAACTATTCAGGGTGTTTTACAGAATAGACTGATTGAAATGATAATCTTTAGATCTGTATGACTATCAGAGTCACAATTGGCTTACAATGTTTGATGTTGACACAAGGGATCAAGGATAATTCAGGGCCCAAAATAGGAAAAATCTGATGACCTGCTATTGTTCCCACCCATAAAAAGAATTGCAGGTCCAATGTAATATCACCTGCTAACAATATAATTGAACAGCTATTTTGCAGGAGAATGAACTGCTGTGTCGCCACTTTAGGGTAAATCTGATGTTCAATTCAATCAAAAGTAAATTCCATTCCCAAATCTGTATACTATCTCTCTGGTATACATTTGTTTGTGGAGTGGACAGAAAATTGATGATTGATTTTAGGGGAAAGAATAATAATAATTTATTAAGAAAAATGCTTAGTTTTAATAAAAGGCATATCGTTTAATTTCAGAAATTTGAAGCTATAATCCGTGATTAATAACTCAATTTTTTGCAATGGTAGTGATTAACAATCACTGCCTTCAACTTACTTCGGAGAATCTCAAACATGGAATAAATAGTTAAACATTTAAACACAACATTTAAAAAATTCCCAAGCTGCTTCCAATTTAGTTTAATAATTCACATATATGTATATATTTAAAGCAAATTTATAATTCTACAGTTTCCTAGTTTGAGTACGCCTATCAGTAACTTAGAATCCGGTGTATCAGCTCTTCTGAGCGATAATTGACAGTAATTAGATATCGGAAATGCTCGACATTATTATTGGCCCATGCATACAACTGTTGAACTTCATCCTTCAATAAACCTGTAGTTTGGCACACGTGTCCATGTTATTCAGTCTTTAGAATACGCAGTGTCATGCTAACTGCCAGTTCTCAAATCACCCGACAATTCATTGGTATGACTATGTGTTTAATGGGGCATTTAATATGGCCTATTGTTGGGTGTTACAAATAGCTCAAACAAGACATAGTTGATGTGCCTAGCTTGTTTTTTGCCATATCAGAGATATTCATACATGGATCACAAAGAAATACAGTAAATTTCCAAATAATTTGATCATTTTTAAAGGGAGAGAGAGAATTGAGGTTTAACGTCGCATTCAGACGTTGTGAAATGTTAATACTCTTCATAGGTCAGTGACACAATTTCACATAAATATTTGGCATTTTTTGTCTCCTTTTAGCTTCAGAAAAGTGCTGCAAAGTTGGAGCCTCCAGCCGGCTGAATTCAGATATTAAATTTTATTCGCTTATCATGAGCTCGTTTGACGTTAATCTGTGATGTCACATCAGACCACCTGTCCCAACATTATTAACATTCAGTCTTCAGGTGGCTGGTCTGGTGTGACGTTACAATCACGGAAAGAGTACCAATGTCATTTCACAAATCAAAATTCCACTGAAGGGGTATCAACTTTAAAAACAACCTTTTACATGTAGCAGACATAATACTTCATAACTGAAACCAAATTAAGTACAATGTAGATAGGCTGATAGCATTACCATAACCTATAAAAGATGTAACAAAGAAATCTAAAAACCTTTGCATTTCACCTTTAAAAATGAGTTAATATTGTCCATAGTTACTGTACAGCAGCCCCACAAGTAGGATCCCTGCTGCAGCTAGAAACTTGTGGTTCTGAAATATTCCCCCATTTAACACAATGTTATCAACTGCTGAGGCATAGCCAATTTTGCTACAGCATTGGTCACGATATAGCTGATTGCCTTCTCTAACTGAGGGGGCTGGTAGAGGTACAACTGCGTTTATATGGACAATATTATGGCAGTTCCAGTGACCTCCCTTCATTGACAGGCATATTCACATAACAAAACAAATGGGGAAAATTTTATCTCCATGTACATGTTGTCACACCTCTGATCCAAAGAATTGTTGAGTCAAGTCTTTCATGTAAAGTTTTATTGCTCAGTCCTTTCCCTTACTGAAATATCTCGCTTCTAGACTCATTGTTGTACCCAGACGGGCTATTGTTCTCCTTTGCCTTGTGGTGTTACATGAAAGACTGATTGTCCCAAGGGTTATTTCATGAAATATTTCATGAATCAGAAAAGATGCCGAAACACTGTTATGTAAACTGAACTATGTTCTTCCATCTTGAGCATAAAATCCCGTGTGTTCTGCCCCTGCCCTGTAAAGCAAGACACATAGTTTGTATTTGAATATAAGCTCTGTGAAATGGTTACGACACCGAGTTTGTATTTCAATATAAACTCTGTGAGATGGTCATGATACCTAGTTAGTGTTTCAATATAAGCTCTGTGAGATGGTTATAACACCTAGTTTGTATTTCAATATAAGCCACCTGTGTGGTTCCCGGGTGTGAAAAGGAATAGGACCCAACGTTAGGACCCAACGTCGTGATATGACTGAAATATAGTTGAAAGCGACGTTAAATCATATCCACTCACTCACTTCAATATAAGCTCTGTGAGATGGTTATAACACTAGTTTGTATTTCAACATAAGCTCTGTGATATGGTTATAACACCTAGTTTGTATTTCAATATAAGCTCTGTGAGATGGTTATAACACCTAGTTTGTATTTCAATATAAGCTCTGTGAGATGGTTATAACACCTAGTTTGTATTTCAATATAAGCTCTGTGAGATGGTTATAAGTTAACACCTAGTTTGTATTTAAATATAAGCTCTGTGAGATGGTTATAACACCTAGTTTGTATTTCAATATAAGCTCTGTGATATGGTTATAACACCTAGTTTGTATTTCAATATAAGCTCTGTGAGATGGTTAGAACACCTAGTTTGTATTTCAATGTAAGCTCTGTGAGATGGTTATAACACCTAGTTTGTATTTCAACATAAGCTCTGTGAGATGGTTTTAACACCACGTTTATATTTCAACATAAGATCCGTGAGATGCTTTTTCCATGTTTCACTTTCCCATGTTTTCCCTTTCCTAAGATTTCCTGATGCATCATCCAATGTAATTTTTCAGTGGTCTACTCTAGCTCTTACTGTATATCCTTCTTCCAGGTTTCAGGCTTTTACTCGGATCTGTCAAATAAATGACAAACGTCTGATAATGGCAAATACATCCACCTGTCATGACAACAGCATTACACGTGGACCACTCTACTGTGAAAATGAGACTTTATAATCCTTTTCTGTATTTTATGCCCACATGACATAAACATGTGAAAATAACATAAATTTGTAAATCTTCGTCTATTACAGGTGCATAAGGAAGACCTAGTCTGTCGATGTAAAGCCGAAACGTGGCCGCTCAGTCAGAATGGGAAAGTGATTGTACACCTGACAGATTTCGCCAAATCGTGCCTTCACCGCGGGGACTTTTACCTATGTGTGACGCGGACGAACTTCGGACAGGTGCAGCTGACGGTGCGTTACCTGGCTGGGGGAAGTGTCCGCGAACTCCTGGTTCTAGAGAGTGATTACAGGACGCTCTTCACCATGGACTGGATCGAGAAGTTACGGATTACGTCAGACAGGGAGCTGGGACTACTGCTCAAAAAATGCCTGGTGTCCGTCGAAAACGGCATACATCGGATGCGCTGGGACGAGGTCGCGACACCGGGATGCCACAAGGACCCGAGTTATGTTGAGAAGAAGAAACTGGATATCCAGTTTGACTTCACAGGATTATCCAACAGGACAAGTAAGTATATAGATATCTATGCTGTATTCATGAATTGGCTTCTCTGATGGACAGTGGTTCTCTCGGGGTACCATATGAGTAAATAGTATGCTGTTCACCTTGAGATGAAATGGGGAGTGCATTAAGATAACTTATTATTGCGGTTCACCCACCAAAAATATATATTACATCAGTCATGTTGCAAATATAGCAAATAATAGAGGGAGGACTGAACAAATGTGACCAAATCCATGATCACGTTATTGAGAAGATTTACGTTGTCACTGGGAGATGCTCGGGGTGTCACCATGCCATTAGTATAATGAAGAACCAGACGAGGATGAAATGACCTTGAGTGTAACTTTAAACGAAATTTCCCCTCCCCCTCGAGAACTGGCAGCAAAATTTTATTCGGTAATTAATACTATTGTGAGGTTATACTAGGATCAAAGGTTCTGCAGTGCAATTAGCTTAATAAATTAATTATCTCAAAACAAATGAAGAAACGTATGTGTATTATCTGGGTTATAATAACCTTCTAGGGGTGTGGGAGCGGCATTATATTTTTTCTGGTGTAATTAATTGAATAATTACTTAAGCTAATTGTGAGGTAAATTGTGCCAAGACTTGAATAAACATTTTGTAGTGTTTATACAACTCAATAAAGAACATCATTTTTGTTTTCATCCAACCCTTGGATAAATACTGATATTATTGTACGAGACCATTTGCTGGTGACGCCAAGAAGAGCCTTTCTGTTCTGTCATTCCGCTGCCTTTGAAAGGCTTGTAGCATCAGGGGCAACAACTCAAGTTTGTCAGATCAAGGGAAACAACTCTGTATTATCAATGTGATGGTTCATGTTGAGGTCTATTAGGAATTTTATCTTTGAGAATCACACAACGTGAAACCAATTGAACTCTTTGGAGATGTAATTGTATTTTTAAATGCATCTGATGCAAAATAAAACACTGAATGAAATATTAAAAAATTGTATCATCATAAAAAATTAGTCAATATTCTGGATCAATAGCATCTAGCAGAGGAATTTATACATAATATAGCAGTTTGAATGCCTGTGTGTTTTGTTGATCCCTTTGTACATGGATAATTCTGTAGTTAACAAATACACTTTTCATAGAACAACTGTGGGAAATGTAACACACTATGGGAGATAACTCTTTCTGGATAGAGTGGATTGAAGCTTTGCTGGCACCTGGGTTCTGCTATCCCTGCCATTGCTCATATAAACTCGTTGTTATATGTGCCTTTGATATAGATATATACGAAAGTTTGTGTATCAATAAATATGGAGTATCAAACTAGCTACTCTGTGCAGTCACAGTCAAAAATTTCATTTGATTTCTGAAACATTTATTATTTCTGAATTAGATAGAAATGAACGTCGGATCATATCATTGCTATTATTGTTCGTTCAAGATTTTTTCACGTATTACTGTTATAATCATATCAGTATATGACTAAATTAATTGATTACTTCAACAGGATTCATGTTGAACAAGCTAATCCTAATAATGTACCAGCTAAAAACATTCATTGTCTTGCTGGTGTTGAATATTAATAAACCCAGGTCACACAGGGTTGGTAAAAGAGATAAGGTCTTCTGAAAAAAACTGGGTTAACAGGGGCCTCAGATAATCACTAATTATTTTCCCAAAGAAATGACTGGGATAGTTTGTGAATGAATCATTTCATTATTTGGTGCCTGGCCACCCAGGTAATCCTCCCCACCTGCACAAAGGAGATAGCAGTGGTCCAGTAGGCCTTAATGGATTAAAATAAATACCACCCTTCAATATTTACTCACAGATTGATGATACCTCTGTCATTGTTTACTTTACTTATCTGTTATATTTAACCCCTGCTGGGCCGTTGACACTGATACCTTACATGTTCAATGTTGACAACAGTACCAGTATACACTGTACCTACCAATGTGTGTCTACTGAAATTCTGCCTTCATTGTTATCAGGTTAGGGCTATCCCACTCCGTGAAATGGAGGTAAAAAAACTCCTTTTTGCTCAATAAATCAGTTTACATAATGCATTCAGCAAAATCCTCTTGAGGCACACACAGACATAGTGAAAAAATAAATCGACATCTATCTCTTATTGGCATAATAATAGGGCAAATATCTCTGACGCTGTTGGACAACATTGGCTGATTCTTCAAATGGCAAATTAATTTTAGGACATGGAACAATACATTTTTGTAGATAGATTAAAGTGCATGAAGTTTTGGAGCACTGGTTAAGAAGGAATCAAAAGTTACTGAGCAAAAATGACCTTTTTTACCTCTATTTTAGAGAGCAGAATATTTTTTTTTGAGATCTTCAAAATAAAACTCGATCCACCTCTCATGTACTTGTCATGGGACAAAAGAAGAACGTTAGGTGGTCTGGATATAACAATGAGTATGAGAGGCTTTTGAGTAATATAATGGCGCCAACAATAGAAACTTACATGATAAAGCAACCTAAAACTCCATACCTTCACTAATCGCTATCTCAGAGCAGTATTTCTTTGGTCCTGAGAAATTAATGTTTGATTGTGGATGCCATGGACATATTTATATGACTGTCACAGTTTCCATGTTGGAATTCCTTATTAGTTTCCATTGGGGGATTTTTTGGCCTGATGTCACACTCAAGGTTGTTTCACTCATATAGTGACAGTCACTTTGGTTGGTGGAGGAAGCCGGAGTACCCAGAAAGAACCATGGGCAACATGTTGATCTCCTCAATTGGTGGATTTTCTTTGCTGTGGTCTTCAGATGTAGGTTGAAACATATTCCTTCTGTAGACTGTGGACAAGGTTGTGTCACAACGCCTGCATGGGCCCCAAATATACGAATTATGGGTGGGGTTCATGAACTGAACTCTCTGAAGAGTTATATATAATGTGCCTAGACCATATTTTTGGAGAGCTTACAGATTTTTTACGAAAGAAATCTGAGTCAAGAATATAGGTTTATCGTTACATCTATGCAGGATATGCAGGGCTTAATGTGCCAGATTTGATGGACACATTTCCAGGAATAGAATCAAAAATTAATCTCACTCCATATCTCTTAACGCGGTGTCCATGATGGCATGTGGACAACTTGTTCATGCAGGGGCCTACACATGTACCTGTGTATCCGACGCCCTGATTTGAGAGGCATGCCAAATCAGTAGCGGCTTTGTGTTTAATAAACTGTAGTTTAATACAGTAATCTCCTGAGGCAAATCACTCCGAAATATTCCTGTTCAGGAGTCCGAAGAAATAAATTATTCATCAGCATGACTTGATTCAGTACACTTGATCTATCTTACAACAACGTGATATAGTAAATGTTTGTTTACTCTGTTTATTCACGCATGTACAAGTATACATGTACATACGAATGAATAGTTAAGATCTGGGGGTTTTTTTATGCGTGCATTTTAGAAGTAATTAATTAGATTTTCTACATTTTTTTGTAGGAATAATTATTCATATTTCGATTCAGCTTGAGGTTCTCGATGGACTACAATAATCCGATTATAGACTTCAGAATTGAGCGTCTTGTGCATCATCATTTAATCTGTGTACTTAACTGTGTAACAAAATGGGACACACTTATACTTTGTACCTTGTCAATTTAATTCTAAACATTGTTCGAGCAATTATCATAATTTGCTACATGCAACATAATATTTTGATCCTTTGTTGCATTTCAATTATCTGTTGTACATGGACGTATATTCAAATCGTTTTAATCATGTCGTCAACCCTTTTGACTCTCAGATATTAAATTTCACGTCAAAGATCAATGCTAATGCACAATTGTTGAATTTCAAGGTCTAACAACTTGTATTTAATTCCGAATGGATAAAGAGGATGTTTAAAGGTAAACGATACAAGAAAATGTTTAAAAACAATCTTTTACTTGTGCTTTCAGATTTATAGAATGTGCCCTATTATTTTTCCGTATGGCACGATTCAGATTTTTCCAATTTTAAAGAATTATGACTTCTCAGGGACTGATAAGGCCAAAATGTATACATTTTAACAATATCCAAATTAGGGAAAACAAAGAACACCCGTCCCTCCTTCAAATTGGAGATCACAAATCTGTCCAAATTTTGCTTCCTTTAAAGCCCAAATTCACCAAGTATGATCTTGTATACTTGACATTTTCTAGCTCATGGGAGTAGGCAATCAGTGTTTATCGCACGACTGAAGTACAAGACATAAGCATGGCAAACATGCAGATGAGTATATAAAAACATACAAATATACAAAAGAAAAAAATAATAATAATAAAACTTCATAATAGAAGCATGTTATGAGTAAGTTCCGCTTTCTATAATTTAAAGTTATTTATCCCAAATTAGGGAGTTCTTACTGGTACCCAAAAGTGGAGAACTGAAAAGCCCTTGCTTCTTGATTTGATGATTTAGGAGTTAATGACCGCCTTAGTGAATATTATCGTGTAATAATTTTTCGATGTTTAGTTTTAGACCGTCAATCAAAAACTAAACATCGAAAAATTATTACATGATAATATTCACTAAGAAGGTCAATAACTCCATTCTAACATGCACAATGATAACCATTTCCTCATTTCATAAGCAGAATGGCATATTTTCTGCAAATTTATCCCGTTTTGATGCAAGATTTTCGTGACTGGTTTGCTCACGCGTGCTGTCCGTTCACGAGCTGCAGCTGTGTGAACTCCGCCCACTCCGCAGTAAATGAACCAATCGTCGCTCAGCTTTGCAGCACTGCATCACAAGAATGAGACGTCACCAGTTCGGCACGTGAATGAAACAGATCACAACAAACAAATGAACATTATCGTGTGATAATCCCAGTATGTTTTGAGGTCTGGACCAATCAGCGCACGGCTATAACATGGAGCATGTTAAAATAGTTTATCTACATAAATACATGTACACCCATGACAAGTACATGTATTGATCATGACAAAGCTATCAGCCTGTCCTTCAAGCCGACAGGAGTCGACTGATCTGTCTCATATAGGTGTTTCTGTTTTCACAGAGACCACAGATTAGTAATAGACCCCTCACCCCAGGGGCAACTCTACTTTGTTCAGACTGTCACCCAGGGGCTCAACAATGACTTCTAAGTCAATACTCAATAATTATCTGTATATCAGGATCGAATTATACATTTGTGGACATTTCTCTCGATGATGTATCACTGAGATACTGTTAAGTGTATTGTGTACGGAAAGAGCCAGGGGCTGAATACATTGTTACTGTGACAAACAAGTTAATGAGATATCCTGTGCGCTGGTGTTGGTAGAAATACATCTTGTAGACATGTACCTGTAAATAATGTAGGCCCTACATTGAGTTGAACATTTTATACCGAGGGATGAAAACAGTATACGACTGAGAAACAAATGAACAACATGATAAAGAACAGTCCTGCCTTAACCCTTTCACCGATTAAACCCGATGTACGGGGATAACGAGAGTGCGTACCCATACGACCATACCCGGTATACCGGGTTAGCTTTAAACCTGTTGGCCATCACGATGGGTACAGCACTTTTATTTTTTTGCATTCGTTTTAACGGAAACCTATCAAACACTGTATACTTCTGGAAAGTCAAAACCTTGATCAATATGATTCTCGAAATTGTTTGTTTGTTCCGCAAAAGAAATAAATCAAAATTAGATGTTGAACGAAAAAAATCGGAGCGAAAAATGCATTTTTTCCCACATACCGTGTGACGGGCCTCTCGGCAGCAAGCCGCAGAAATGAAAAAAATCATCGAAAACCTCATCCTAACTCCTGTATTTTTGATGTTACACGACTGGTAAAGCGTGGTGAATATTCCCCAGACGATTAAAACTGCCAACGACGACCGGCAAACGCAAAGTTTGACAACCAACTTTCTATTTTGCCCAAGATGGTTGCCGCCGGCGGACGACGAGCTTTGGCCCAAGATGGTTGCCGCCGGCGGACGACGAGCCAATCGGTATGCGTAATTTCGCCCACGTGACCTCCATCCGCCAACAGATAAGAGGCGCGTAGACAGTGGCTGGAAAAATGGAATTACATCATTTTCAATCCAATCGTATCCTCCGTTTTATTTTCGCCATCCGTCCCAGGTTATGTCATGTACAGAAAGGGGAAAGCCCACGCTTTCCAATGAGAGGTCAAACATTGCAAATGGCCGAGTACAACTCGAGATAAACACTGTCAAATGCGATCGAAAAAAGACGATTTCTCCGTTGAATTTTGGCGTTTTCAAGTCAAGAAAGCCAGGGAAAGCGCATTCTCTTGAAGTAAAACCTAATTTTGTATGCTATTTTATTATGTCTCCCCCAACTATGTTGGGGGGAGACATCTAGTGTTTGTGCTGTCTGTCTGTCCGTCTGGATGTCTGGATGTCTGGATGGATGTCTGTCCGTCCCCTTGCCTTGTCTGCAAGATATCTTGAGAACTACTGGATGGAATTTCACCAAACTTGGATGGAAGCTTCATTGGGATAGCCCCCTCATTTGATTAGGTTTTGGTGTATGTGGGTGCATTCATCCGTGTCCAGTGTCCGTCCATCCGTCCATCTACTTGTACATGTATATACAGGCCTTGTCTGCAAGATATCTTGAGAACTACTGGACGGAATTTCACCCCACTTGGATGGAAGCTTTAGTGGGATAGCCCCTCATTTGATTAGATTTTGGTGTGTGTGCGTGCATTCATCCATGTCCGGTGTCCGCCCGTCCGTCCATCTACTTGTACATGTATATACAGGGCTTGTCTGCAAGATATCTGGAGAACTACTGGATGGAATTTCACCAAACTTGGATGGAAGCTTCATTGGGATAGCCCCCCTCATTTGATTAGGTTTTGGTGTATGTGGGTTCATTCATCCGTGTCCGGTGTCCGTCCGTCCGTCCATCTACTTATACATGTATATACAGGGCTTGCCTGCAAGATATCTGGAGAACTACTAGATGGAATTTCACCAAACTTGGATGAAAGCTTCATTGGGATAGCCCCCTCATTTGACTAGGTTTTGGTTTGTGTGCATGCGTTCATCTGTGTCCGGTGTCCGGTGTCCGTCCGTCCATCTACTTGTACATGTATATACAGGCCTTGTCTGCAAGATATCTTGAGAACTACTGAACGGAATTTCACCACACTTGGATGGAAGCTTCAGTGGGATAGCCCCCCTCATTTGATTATGTTGTGGTGTGTGTGCGTGCATTCGTCCATGTCCGGTGTCTGTCCGTCCGTCCATCTACTTGTACATGTATAT
>JAVTVY010010800.1:0-57792 GCA_036873755.1 Hanleya hanleyi
ATTGAAGAACAACACAAGCGTTCCGCTTCTTATATTTTCAGAACAACTCCTAATTTTACACACACCCACCCATGACTTGGGTGGAGCGCTTCACCCTGACACCTCCCACGACCCATTTGGACCAATAGTGGCCCACCCCGACCCCAAAACGTCCATTACCATGCCCCCTTTTCATTGCGCATGCGCGGAATGTCGTCAGTTCCACGTCACACCCATCCAGTCAGATGCTCCCTCACGAGTTCATCACACCGATACCTCCCTCGGCCCAATCGGACCAGTAGGGGCCCCTCTGGGCCCCAAAACGTCCACCCAGCGCTATTTACGCACTAGGCATGCGCACAGTGACTTTTTCAAAAAAATTCACCGCTTAACTTCGAGACCCCTCCTATCATGTTCTACGTGGTGAGACGTGAAAAACAAGTTCCCACAACCCATACCGCAATGAGCATGTGTGGGTTTCCCATTATGTTCAACATTATCCACTGAACCAGTATGGGCCTATTCAGACCTCCGTGAACTTTTAAAAAAATGTCACCGCTAAGCTTCGAGACGAAGAAAACAAGATCCCACAACCCATAGTAAAATCCATAAGAAAAAAATGACCACCCCTATACCCGATACAGGCATTTCCCGTATAGATGCAAATGTGCGAATCAGTGGAGATGACCCGGAATTTGCGCCACAGAGGGTTCGCTCAGTCAGAGTTGTCTTGCTTGCCTCCAGAGGGCAGCGCGATCGATGTCGTGATGTCAAAAGGGAATCCCCATAGCCAGCGCCGCCATTTTGTATGCTTATTTTTTGCGGAGATACACTGGACAATAAACGCTCGACCCTGGGATCGCACCAATGCTAGACTGGTCATAATAACATCGTACAACACCTATAGGTTATGTTTATTACCATAAGTCGTACTTCCCATGGTTTCATGTATATTATTTTCCTGCCAATACGGTTTTGGGGAAACCTGTATGGCTATGACGAGGGTTCCCCACTTGCCATTTATGTTGGGCATAGTGCTGGTGATATTGTCGGGGACGCTGTACCATGCATTCCATTGACGCACACTGTGACTGATCCTCGAATATATGGCAAGGTGAATTTGGGACAGATTTCCCTGGTGGGAAAAGCTGGAACTAGGGGGAAATAACTCCGAGCTATCACGTGACCCGGCAGTGACCTGTGACCGTTTAACCCGGATGTGACCTGTGACCCCGGATGTCACGTGACCGAATGTGACGTCATTGTGACCGATTTAGCGGCAGATGGCCGCCACCAGTCTTGTGACGTCACTTCCGGTTCCGGTCACGTGACTGGAAGAAGTGACCTTTGACCCCTGCGCACCATTATTAATATCCGGTATTGTGCGCAGGGATCAAAGGTCACTTCCGGTCACTGGACCGGAACCGGAAATGACGTCACAAGACTGGTGACGCCGCCTGACGGTCACCTGCCGCTAAATCGGCTCCCAGATGCTGTTTATATACTACTGTCGTATCAATTATGCTTTCGATCAGCTGAACAACCAGAATGTCTCAGGAAATACTAAACATTCTCTTATGCCTCTCTTTAGGAAAAAGTGGTCCCATGCAGTAATGTGCACATTAGGGATACATTTATGCATACAAATATCTGACGCACTGCGGGATTCTCAAAAATGCTCTCATATTTTGGGCAACAACTGACTACTGACGCGACCAATATTTCGGGGTAAAGTGATTGGTTCTAGACTGGCTTCGTGTGTTTACGGAGAGAAAATGTGCTGTTTCAGTTCGAAATAGGCGATTTTGCACAAATCCACTACTTCAGCATGCTGTTATTCAAACACCCTAAGACCCAGCGAGTGGAACTTATTAAGACCATAAGACATAATATACTTCAAAGGCTCTGAAAAGCGTATACGGCTCATTTTGACTCGATATTTCGACTCCTTATTTTGCCATCCTCCAGCTAACTGAAAACATTCTTTCGTAGGTGACATTTCATTTTGGCACTTCAAAGCGCACCTCATGGTGGCCAAGGAGAGAGATAGAGAGAATTAACCAGGGTTTAATGTCGCGTTCAGCAATATGTCAGCTATATAGCGACGATCAAACAAAATTCTATGTATGCTAATAAAAGCAAGTCAACAACCCAACAAACCAGAAGTATTCAACACAACACACCAAAAGACATGCACATACATTAAAACTTATGCAACAAACCGATTTCTCTCAAATAAACTAAGATACAGTCTACTCTCACGCGACTAAAAAGATCTTCTGAAATAACTGCTCGATAAAATGAATCTCTTAAAATCTATGCAGTCGATAAGAATATGTTTCACTGTGAGATCTTCATGATGGCCAAAATCTCACTAACCCGCCCCAGGTCCATTTCGATATTTTGTGTATTCTCAATTGAGCTAGGATAATGTCCTGGTTTGACCAGACACCAGTTTTACACAAAATGGGTGTCCCAAAACGGCGATTGAAATTTGACAATAAACACAACAGTGAAATACAATGCACTGGTCTATACTCAAAACAGACTGCCACTGACAACCATTTACCGAGACCTGGGACGAATATAGAAGGGATATGAAACGTACCCCAACATCAAAGGCGCCGCCGCGAGCTCCCGCTGAACGTATGTCTCGCCTGCCAGGTCTCGCGCTCTACGCGCGTGAGCCTTTGCATCGCCTAGTTTTCGTTACGAATTCATTCCAGATTTTACCAGATTTATAGACGTTCTTCTGCTGTAATTTGCATGAGAGTATTTGATCGAGACGGGTACTATTTTGAGAGAAGAAACTTTTGAGGGATTTTCATCGAAAAGATGCATATTTTCATGACAACTTTCGACCGCTCTGCGCTGCCGATAACTGAGCGGCTGGAGCGGCGAGGAAAAACTCATTTTTCCCCTTCCTTGTGATCAAACTTCTCATTTATCTCAATTTTTGAAGTATATCTGTGCTAGTTTTTACAAAATATGCAAGCATGTCATTGACAGTACGCAAAATGTTTTAATTTTCCATTTCCGTTTTTGTAAATAATTGCTCGTGAAAATCGTAAAAATGCCAAATATGTAGAATTCTGAACAAATCTCACAATTCTTGTACGTTTTTGTGATTGAACTACTCTTTTGGGTCATATGTTTTTTTAGATATTTTTTCTCTGGGCACTAGTTTTGTTTCTTGTCGTTTGCATGATGTATTCCTTTTGCCACTCGTTAAGCTGTAAAGGATTTTTTTTTGTCACCAATCTTGGCCTTGATTGCACATTTGCATTCAATCGCCACAGTCAACCCTATTGGGGTTAGAAAAAAACGGTTTATTATATTCTAAATTTTACCAATAAACTAACATCAGATATTAGAAAAATAGACTCGATCTAGACTCGTATGAGATTTTTTCATACTAAAAGGGTATTATCTAAAGGAGAAGTTTGGCGTGTAGACTGCACATGCGCACTCGGGAAGTAAAGAGCACAATTTCAGGCGCCCAGTGGGGAACCGTATACACTACCCCATAAGGGCGGAGGTTCATACTGAAGCTGGTGTGACATCAAACAACCCTCATTTACAACCCACATTTCTTTTTCCACATTCCGTCCTCCACAAATCCTCCGAGATTTACGCTTTGTATACTACTGGCACTCGGGCGTGGAGGTCCTTTGTCGGCTTCACCAGAATAACTTTTCTTCCCATTCTTCAAGGAGAAGTGTACTAATATACTAATTTACGACATGCTTTCAAAAGTGACAACATATGCTTTAGGCTCTATTCTTTGAACGGTAAATCGTGCATATTTTGTTAAATTTATACCTAGTGTCAGAGACTGTGATTTTACGGCCTCTGGTTTAAAATGTAATGCCCCCTAAATTTTCTTATCGGGATATTTCAGGAATATCACTGTCTGGACAGTTTCGTGTAGGAGCTACTGCATTCTATATGTTCCATTTGATCATGACTGATATAAAGATACAGATATCTGGGCATTGTTGGAAATTGGAGACTTCGCCCATTCGGATTTAATTTCTTTTGGCCACCATGGATAAGGTTGCATAACTTATTTCACCATGCCGATAAGCCGGGCCTTCATCTTAGCTTATCCGATAGACGAATGATAAATTCCCGTTTATCTTTTGGATATCTTGGGAAGACGGTTGTATTAGGGATTACTGCCTGTAAAAGTCGCCGGTTGTCTGCAGGCCCGACCTGTCGGTTAATCAGAATTCTAATCATATTACGTTTATCAGGCTAACATAATGGTCAACCAATCACAACGTGCTTGTTTCGCCAAGACAAAAGTGCTGCATGTGTTATAACCATGCATACAGTATACAGCTAGAATCAGTTCACTAACTCAGCTTGTGGGAGAAGTACACGCAAGAAAAAATGCTCGCGTTTCGACATGTTGGAGTGAGGAAACGGCATGCTGTTGGATTTTTTTTTTCAGAAATAATCGAACGGAACTATTGTGCGCCTATGTGTATCATATGGGTCCCAAAAGAGCGCAAAGATTGAAATATGTGCAAATTTCAGCAAGGAGAAGTTAAACCTGTGTATTCAATTTCTTCGCCACCAGAGTGTGCGGTACTCGGATATGGATAGTAAATTAAGACCGCATTTGTGATTAATTTGAGACAGGACAGTATGAAGTTTTACTTCTGTTTCTTATTTCTGTAAATTATATTACATTGAATTGTATAATATTTCTTCGTGTATAACCAGTGAATCACGTAGCTTATTTTATACGTTGTATTGAAAAGAGTTACGATGTCCTATATATTACATGGATTCCTCGTTTCCATCTTATGCTGCAGGGTGACTCCTGATTCCTGAAACGACGAAGTGGAAATCACCAAGAAGTGGAGCTTTCTAACCAATTCATTGTAATTGCTATTGTATGAAATAAGCAAAGAATAAGCACAGTTTCCCTTGCACTTGTCGTATTATACCACATATTACACACTCACATTATCCACGAGAGCGTGTTGAATGATCAAAATAAAATGATGTACCCTACACACAATAAAACCATATCGCATTTTCAAATTTGCATTAATTTGGAAAATGAAATATTACTATTGACAACATTTAAAGGAGATTAAACGGTTGATAAATGAGAATATTTCCAATATATTTACAGCGCAGTCATTCCTTAACATTTGCATATGTTTGCAGTGTTTACCAAACTGGTTGCAAAAGTTCAGTTTTGCCATATATTCGCTGACTATATAAAATAGAATGGCATACTCGTATAACCATCAGTGAAAGGGATGAACTGAATATTTGCTGTCATCGAAATATGTATATATTTACCAGACGGTGAAATAACTTATAATGCTTCATTTGGTTTTCTGTACAGGCTGGATGAAATTAGATGAAATCTTAATATTTGCAGTGTATCAGAATTACCATTTCATTATGTCAAATCTTAATATTTGCCATATAAAACAATTACCTTCTTATGACGTTTAAAATCATAATGAACCAGTATGAGACGTACCTCTTGGAGGAAGCCGGTTGATGCAACCTCGACATTGCTTTTCAATGATAGATTAAATTTAAATAAATATTCATATATACAAATACTTTGCCATACCTCTCGAATGTAGTCAAAAGAGTATTATTAGATTAAATTTAAGGTAGTCTTGCCATAATTGGTTATTTTACATTTCCTGCTGTATGGAATATAATTTGATACTAAATGTCCCATACCTGTGGCCATACTATTTTGGGTATATGAAATATAGGATGCCATATCTATAATATATATCCCGTAAATGTATTTGTCATCTTGGCCTCTCCAAGCTGCACTGCACGGGTCATACGCTATGAAATACAAACATCCACACTAGAGGGCATCTATGTAAAGAAGTGCAAACAGTGGCCTTTCCCATTGATAAGCAATACATTTCCCCAGTACGTGAAATCAGCATTTTTGTGTAGTGTATTTCTAAATGCATTTCCTAGTTACAGTTGTTTGTACAAGCTGTTTATGTCAGTGACAATAACTCCTAATATTTTATTTGTTTATAAAACCGAAGAAAAATAAAGTATAAAGAAAACAAATATCAGGGATCCATCTCCAATTAGAACCAGAAGGATCAACGTCAGTTTTGCGAATTTAGCACGGTCTTACAGTTGACATAACATTCGACAGACTTACAAGATCCTCCTTCGATCATACGCAACAGCGACACCAGATAGACCTACCAGGTAGTACACCCTGCATACCAAACGGCTGCTCCAACTTCCGCCGGAGGGTGAACTTCCGCCGGGGGGAATTACAAATTTGAGAAGCTAAGTAAGTTCAGATTTTTCATTTTTTTGGTAGTTTTCACGTATTTACTACTCGAAAATTGAATGAGAAAATGTTCTCAAGGGGACGCGTTAGCAATTCGTGTTGAATTTTCAACTCGTCCTTGTATTATTTTTTAATTACAATTCATTTTATCTGAGCTATAGTGCAACATAACAGTGATTAGATGCTTAAAAAATCATTTATCTTTGTATCATTCGACAAATAAGTTATAGATATATGAAGAATAGTTCCTTAACAGCAGGCTGATAGCTTGTAGTTTCAAATAGTTCAATCTACTTCGGTCAATGTTAGATTTTCTAGCCCATGCATGTTCGTATATGATACAAATACCGCCGGAGGAGCATGTCTCGAAGATATGATTACCGCCGGAGGATCTAATCTCTGATTGCGTTTGTCTATGTACACGATCAGGCCACTTTACTATATGTTAACCATGTAGACATAGCCATGATCATCACTAATTTTATCCTCGACATTTGCGCCCATCGTGCCAACTCGTGCATTGGCCTAGGTGTTCTCGTCAGCATTGTAATTTTCCGGTCTCTTTGGCGAATCATTCTCCCCTGTGTCAGAGTTTGTAACGCCCTAAACTGTCGGTGAAACAACTCAAATTTCTGACAGTGTGAGATATACAATCTGACGCCGTGAGAATGTTGCGAATGTGTATCCGTCAGATACAGTCTAGGTATCGGATAACCCTCAAACACTTTTGAGAGCATCTATTTAGAGCACTATTAAGCGTTTCTGAGCAATAAGTACCGTAATAGATAACCATTTATGGAAAAATTAGGTAATAAAGATAGGATTTGGTTAGACCCTACCAACGACTGTGATTAGATTTGGTCTGATTTTAGTTAGACTGGGGGCCGGCTAGGCCCCGGAAGCTCTGGGATTCTAGACGGCCGGAGATGCATTCTGGCCAATTCTCGATGGATAAAATCGCAAATCATCTCTCAGTTATCGTTCGTATTTTGATATTTTTTGTGTTTTTCTGTGAGGGTTCCTGGAATTGTTTTTGAAAATCTAAACGTGAAATGGCGCGTTCTTGCATTTTGAAAGCTATTTCCCACTTTCGAGAACTGTATTTTTTAGACTGATGTACAACAAATAGTAGAATGGTTTTTGAAATGGAATTAATCACTTTTTATGGCCCCTACTGAGATTTCTATACTTCTATTTAGTAAATAGTGTCCTGTTGCATTTTGACGGAATATTGGACTTAGAAGAACTTTTGTAGAGTGAACTAACGAAACTAACTCTAGATTTAAAATTGTGCTTTCTAGACAGTACAGCCTATTTTCGACTTGTTTTGGATTAATCCTATCTGGCCTGGGCGATTTGGAATGTACCGCAGCCTGGGGGGGGAGCGGAAAGTGCCCTCCCCTCTAAATATTTTCGCTATCTCTAAGGCTAGAGGGCTGAAACTTACCACACTATATCTTTAAGTCAAGCTCTACAAGAAAATGTAAAAATATCCAAGATGGCCGCCATGATGACGTCAAAGACGTCATTTTCTAAAAGAACATTTTTGGTCAAAATCTACGAATTTTTTTGTTTTGTTTTTTCTTCGCAAAAGCTGCATGATAAATTAGTAAATAATAATCTGATATGAAATAAAATAAGTTTTACCCACTTTTGGCACCCCCTCCCCCAGGACTGGTATGGTTAATGGGGGGAGGGAGGGAGCGAGAAAAATCAGAGGATGTTTTTTGGTGATGCTAAGACATATGGTTTCAGTAAAATGCATAGAATCGCGTTGAATCAATATGCTGTTTTTTCTTTCTTTCATATTTTTGTTTATTGCGCAAAAGTGGTACGGCCATGGCTTCCGACGCCCTTTAGATGAAAGGTTGTTCAATCCGGAACTAAGTCCCGGCTGTTATGTTTTTGATTACATGGCCTGTCCATTTCTTAAAACTTTAAGATATCCAACACTTTCGGTTTAGCCTTCATGTTTTATTTTTGAGACCTTCATAAGACTTATACAGACGGACAACCTAGAAAATTGTCGAATTTACAAATGCAAAGCGCTGCGTTCTGCTGCATTCTGATAAAAGTAGGCCTTTTACCGCATCACATTTGCCATTCTCTCTGGAAAACTATCAAAACTTTAGTGTAGTGTTTATTTATCTTTTTCTGCTCAAATTATTGGGGGGGGCTTCAGCCCCCGTAGCCCCTCCCTCGCTCCGCCGCGCCTGTTAGATACTCCGGCGGTAACTGTATCACATTATTATTTACTCCGGCGTATGTTGTATCACCACTTCCACACAGGTCATATTCATGAGTCTCAAAATCATCGAAATTCTTCTTTTTCACATATAAATATCATCTTGCCATTAAAAGGCAACCTCGTTTTACATAACGATCGTAGGTATATTCTTGATTAATTAGATAAAATGCATATTTGATGTAGTTTTTACCCCTCGGCCAACTTTGGCCTAGGGGTATTGTCGTCATCATGTACGGCTGTCCGTCCGTCCGTCCGTCCGTCCGTTACCGCGATATCTACAGAACCGTTTCATTCATGGCAACCAAACTTGTTACATCTATTTATCTTCACGTAAATCAGAAGCCTGTCGAAAATGAGTCATCTCGGACAATATTTTGCAGAGTTATGCCCCTTTTTACAAATAAAAATCCATTTATGATTTGTTATTGTGATAATTTCAGAACCGTTCCATATACAACATCCTAACGTGATAGAGTTGTTTCTCTTGACCTGAACTAGATGCCTATCGAAAATGAGTCGTGTCAGAAAGTATTTTGCAGAGTTATGCCCCTTGTCTAATAAAATCCACTAATTCCTATGTTAAGCTTGCATATAATTTCTATATCATGTTTGTATACTATCACATTTATTTATTGATTGGATGACTGATTTATTGATTTATTCTCTTACACAATGCGAAGAATGCCTGCAAATCTGTTTTGAAAATGACACTAGATGCCTATCGAAAATGAGTCGTGTCAGAAAGTATTTGCAGTGTTATGCCCCTTGTCTAACAAAATCCACTAATTCCTATGTTAAGTTTGCATATTATTTCTATATCATGTTAGTATACTATCACATTTATTTATTGATTGGATGACTGATTTATTGATTTATTCTCTTAGACAATGCGAAGAATGCTTGCAAATCTGTTTTGACAACCTAACCTAACAACACTTTTTAGTTGCCACACGTCATTTTATATTCCCACCGCTTAAATCTTTCCCCAAATTTGGCTCTCTTCTAATGATTTCCATTTCAGCAATTTTAGTTGTGCTTACCAAGATATGACAAACGTATATAGTGTATGTATTTACTCCAGAAAACTTTTTTTTTTCAAAGAAAGTACACTTACAATACCAGGGGTAAATATTTCTTCCCACAAGCCAATCAATTGGTAGAGACACCCTTACATTATAATAGCTGGGGTTCAGAGCCGAGGGGTTTCGATAGCGCAGCTTCATGTTCTAAGAAAGGTTTCAAGATTCGGCTTCTAATGGATGTAATTGTCTATTTAGAATTATCCCGTTCTCAAAAACACGTCAGCTGGTTGAATAAGCGTACCATCTAACGACTGAGACAATGTGATATTGTTGATAGGGTATGGTTCTGACATATCAACGTAAAATCAACACGTCCTACCATTTTTCACGCCCTTTCCTCTGGCGGAAGTTCACCCTCCGGCGGAAGTTGGAGCAGCCGTTTGGTATGCAGGGTGTGGGTAGGTTATACAACATCCCGATTGACGCTCTTTTGGACGAGTGAGCAGGTGTTTTTGCGCAGGTATGACGTCACTTCCGGTCTGCGTGAATCGGGTGTGACCTGGGTATGTCAGTAGTAGGTAAAACACCGTTCGAGCCACATTGACCTCAAAAATGAGCCAAAACACTTTTAGTTGGGAGGGGTGCAAGGTTATTATGCAAAGAATGGTTTACCCGAAAGAAAATGTCAAGTCCACTATAGTTCCGGCAAAGGTCACGTGACCGGAAGTGACTCCTGGCCGATTTATTCCTCCGCGGTGATGCGGTCTGGCTCTGATGCGGTCGTGGGGAAAAAGCTCCGCGGACAGAAAGTAGTTCCGGGTATGTATGAGGGTCTGTGTCAATGGGGAGTGACCTGGGAACATGATAGGACATGTACTGACCTGTCTGTGGGTTTATATGTATGAGGGTCTGTGTGAATGGGGTGTGACCTGGGAACATGATAGGAATTTATGTACTGACCTGTCTGTGGGGTTTTTTCTATGTATGAGGGTCTGTGTGAATGGGGTGTGACCTGGGAACATGATAGGAAAACTGACCTGTGAATGGGGCACCGAACACCTGGCTCCCCGAATTGCAACATTGTTGCACGTTCGCTACAATGTTGCGGCATCGTGAACACCTGGTCTGGCGTCTGCGTGAGTGAGCTCACGTGCCGAACACCTGGCTCCCCGAGATCAAGGCATGTCCAGACTTGTTCTGGGTTGTACAGTTCTGCCATGCAGAGGATGGGTACTAGGAATGCATATTAAATCTATAGACAAAGTGTATGGAAATAGACGTTTTGGGGTCTAGGTGGGCCACTAGTGGTTCGATGGAGTCGTATGAGGTATCAATGTGAAGCATTCGTGAAGGCGCATCGGATGGGGTGGGTGTGGCGTTGAAATATCGTTATTCTGCGCATGCGCTGTAGACCAAGCGTATGGAAATAGACGTTTTGGGGTCTAGGGGGTCCCTAATGGACTGATGGGGTCGAATGAGGCATCAATGTGAAGCATATGTGAGGGGACATCCGATTGGACTAGTTTTTCGTCCGTTGTCAACATTCTGCGCATGCGTAGACAGGGAATTGTGGGGAAAGGGTATGGGAATAGACGTTTTGCGGTCTTGGTGAGCCACTAGTGGTCCTATGGAGTCGTATGAGGTATCAATGTGAAGCAATCGTGATGGAGCATCCGCCTGGGCTAGTGTCTTGGCCGTTGTCAGCATTCTGCGCATGCGCAGACAGGGAATTCTGCTGGGGTCTAGGTGAGCCCCTAATGGGCCGATGGTGTCGTATGAGGTATCAATGTGAAGCATATGTGAGGGAACAACCACCTGGAGTAGAGTGTCGTCCGTTTTTGACATTCTGCGCATGCGCAGATAGGGAATTGTGGGAAAATGGTGTGGAAATAGACGTTTTGCGGTGTAGGTGGGCCACTAATGGTCCGATGGGGTCGAGTGAGGTATCAATGTGAAGCAGTCGTGAGGGAGCATCCGCCTGGGCTAGTGTGTCGTTTGTGTTCAACATTCTGCGCAGACAGGGAATTGTGGGAAAAGGATATGGAAATAGACGTTTTGCGGTCTAGGTAGGCCACTAATGGTCCGATGGAGTCGGTTGAGGTATCAATGTGAAGCATACGTGAGGGAGCATCCGACGGGGTGGGTAAGACGTAGATCCGGAGAGAAACGGTGAAATTTTTGGAAAAGTACCGGGTAGGTCTGTATATAGGCTCATATAGCTCCATACTGGCTATATGGGAGGAGGGTCGTCAATTTTTTTCGTGGCCTTTACTATGGCTTGTGGGGTCTCGTTTTTCTCGTCTCGCCAAGAAAATTACAATGGGAAGGGTCCCGGGGTGAAGCGGTGAAATTTTTGGAAAAGTACCTGGCAGGTCTGTTTATAGGCCCATATAGCTCCATACTGGCTATATGGGGGGAGAGGTGATCAAATTTTTTTGTGGGTTTTACTATGGGTTGTGGGGTCCTGCTTTTCATGTTTCGTCATTTAGAACACGATGGGAAGGGTCCCGGAGCGAAACGGTGAAATTTTTGGAAAATTACCTGGTAGGCCTGTGTATAGCCCCATATAAGCTCCATACTGGCTATGGGGGTATAGGTCCAATCTGGGAAATTCACAAACGTTCATTGTGGTATGGGTTGTTTGGACTTGTTTTTCACGTCTCGTCATTTAGAACACGATGGGGTGGGTCCCGGCGCGAAACGGTGAAATTTTTGGAAATGTTCACCGAGGCCTGTGTAGGTCCATATAGCTCCATACTGGCTATGGGGGCATAGGTCCAACCTGGGAAATTCACACACGTTCATTGTGATATGGGCTGTTTGGACTTGTTTTTCACGTCTCGTCATTTAGAACACGATGGGAAGGGTCTCGAAGCGAAACGGTGACATTTTTGGAAAAGTTCACCGAGGCCTGTGTAATCCCTTAGGCTTCTACTGCATGGCTATGGGGTATAGGTCCATACGGGGTGGACGTTTTGGGGGTCTAGTTGAGCCCCTAATGATCCTATGGTGTCGTATGGGGTCTTATTTTGAAGCTCTCGTGGAGGAGCATCCGACTAGACTAATGGTTCGTCCGTTTTCAATAGTCTCCGCATGCTCAGTCTGGCCGTAGTATAGAAAGCAGGCATTTTGGGGGTATGTGGGGGTGTGCTTGGGGTAGAGATGGACCGCTATGGGTCCGAATGGGTGGTGCAATGTGTCAAAGTGAAGTTTGTGTGGGGTAGAGTCAGAATGGCGTGTTTTTAAGTGAAAGTCGCGTTAATCTGCGCATGCGCAGTTGGTTGTAGTAAGTAAAGTGGTCATTCTGGGGCAGTACAGGAAGGTATTTGGGGTACAGATGGACCATCTTTGGTCCGAATGTGTCTAGGGAAGTGTCATTTTGTAGCTCTTGGGGTGTAGATCCCGATTTGGGGGCTGTCCACAGCATCTGTGACGTCATCGGTGACGTCATCAGTACGAGTAGTAGCGAAAGTGGGCATTTTGGGGCAGTGAAGGGTGGTATTTGGTGTAGAGATGGACCATCCTTGGTCCGAATGCGTCGAGGGAGGTGTCATGTTGTAGCTCTCGCGGTGTACACCCGGATTTGAGACATGTCAGCAGCATATGTGACGTCATCGGTGACGTCATCAGTACGAGTAGTAGCGAAAGCGGGTATTTTAGGGCAGTGAAGGAAGGTATTTGGTGTAGAGATGGACCATCCTTGGTTCGAATGCGTCGTGTCAGGTGTCATCTTGTAGCAACGCCCGCCAACACCAAGCTCAATGTTTCAACGCCCTGGCGAAATAGCTCAGAAGCTCTGATTTTCTAGATATTCCATGGAATTGTCACTATTTCTTCGAAATGCAGTGACGTCCGTCGCTACGCCTTAACAGACCGGAGAGAGAACAACAACAACGATGAGACATGAGAGAACAAAAACAACAAGAAGTTTTTTTATATAGTTTATTCTCCCCAGCGTTACATCATACCCACGCTGGGCGAGCCGCGTTGGGTATGTTTACAATTCAAGAAGACTCTTGTCCAATCAGAGGCCACCATTTGCATCTGTCATATCCGTTCCTGTTCGTTAGATGTTTTCTTGTCCAATCAGAAGTCTCCATCTCAGAAAGTTCCATCTTCGGCCATGTTCGCTCTGAACCGTTTGTTCTAATCATCGTTGGGGAGGCCAGGATACCGTTGAGGCAGCATATCCTCAGATAGTTGTTTGCGCATTCTTAGTATTTATCAGTGCATGGATGAATGCATTCACCCGATGGGAAGATTCCGTAATTTGGTCACGAAGAACGTAACATTGGTCACCCTCTCTACGACCCAATGGAAGTTGGGGCGCTGTTCATAGGCCCATCCCAAGACATCCAATTGATCCACTTGGTCCAGCACGGGCTGTAGCGACGCCCGGTTAATGATGGTAAACGGTTGGTCAAATATCCGGATGTTACTGCTCGGGTAAAAGTATCGAAAAAATGCCCTTTGGTGGCAAGCTCTCACTTCGCCCACTGAAAAATCTCCTCTTTCATGGTACAAAGATCAAACCCGGCCAAGGTACACCTTCAAGGCAGGTCAGGCATCGCTGGCGATGGTAGCGGAGATCTCCGGGCTCTCCCCTGATTGAGCTGTAACCAACACTGAAGAAATCATCTAGCATTTCCATAGTTATGGGCGGGTATCTTTTGGTAACTCTTTTGGAGCTATATGGGCCTATATACAGACCTACCCGGTGCTTTTCCAAAAATTTCATCGCTTCGCTCCGGGACCCTTCCCATTGTGATTTTCTTGGCGAGACGAGAAAAACGAGACCCTACAAGCCATGGTAAAGCCCACGAAAAAAACTGACCACCCCTCCCCCCATTTAGCCAGTTTGGAGCTATATGGGGCTATATACAGGCCTCGGTGAACTTTTTCCAAAAATTTCACCGCTTCGCTCCGGGACCCTTCCCATCGTGTTGTAAATGACGAGACGAGAAAAACGAGACCCCACAAGCCATAGTAAAGCCCACGAAAAAAATTACCACCCCTCCTCCCATATAGCCATTATGGGACTATATGAGCCTATATACAGACCTACCCGGTACTTTTCCAAACATTTCACCGTTTCGCTTCGGATCCACGTCTTACCCACCCCGTCGGATGCTCCCTCACGTATGCGTCACATTGATACCTCACCCGACTCCATCGGACCATTAGTGGCCTGCCTAGGCCCCAAAACGTCTATTTCCATATCCTTTTCCCACGATTCCTTGTCTGCGCATGCGCAGAATGTTGAACACGAACGACACACTAGCCCAGGTGGATGCTCTCTCACGACTGCTTCACAATGATACCTCATACGACTCGATAGGGTCATTAGTGGCCCACGAAGACCGCAAAACGTCTATTTCCACACCATTTTCCCACAATTCCCTGTCTGCGCATGCGCAGAATGTCGAAAACGGACGACACACTACGCCAGGCGGTTGCTCCCTCACATATGCTTCACATTGATACCTCATATGACACCATCGGCCAATTAGGGGCTCACCTAGAGACCAAAGCATCTATGTCCATACCCTTTTCCCACAATTTCCTGTCTGCGCATGCACAGAATGTTGTCAACGGCCGAGACACTAGCCCAGGCTGATGCTCCCTCACGACTGCTTCACATTGATACCTCATACCACTCCATAGCACCATTAGTGGCCAACCAAGGCCCCAAAACGGCTATTTCCATACCCTTTTCCCACATTTCCCTGTCTGCGCATGCGCAGAATGTTGACAACGGACGAAACACTAGTCCGATCGGATGCCCCCTCACATATGCTTCACATTGGTACCTCATACGACTCCATCATACGCCCATTAGTGGCTCCCCTAGATCCCAAAACGTCTATTTCCATACCCTTTGTCTAGTGCGGTTTGTCACGGTGGCCGCAACATTGTTGCAATTCGGGGAGCAAGGTGTTCGGCTGCCCCATTCACAGGTCAGTACATCAATTCCTATCATGTTCCCAGGTCACACCCCATTCGCACAGACCCTCATACATAGAAAAAAAACCCACAGCCAGGTCAGTACATCGATTCCGTCACACCCCATTCACACAGCCCTCATACATAGAACCCACATACAGGTCAGTACATGTCCTATCATGTTCCCAGGTCACACCCCATTCACACAGACCCTCATACATACACGGAACTACTTTCTGTCCGCGGAGCTTTTTTCCCACGACCGCATCACAGCCAGACCGCATCACAGCGGAGAGATACATCGCCAGGAGTCACTTCCGGTCACGTGACCTTTGCTGGAACTATGGTGGACTTGACCTTTCCTTTCGGGTAAACCATTCTTTGCATAATAACCTTGCACCCCTCCCAACTAAAAGTGGTTTGGCCCATTTTTGAGGTCAGTGTGGCTCGAACGGTATTTTAGCTACTACTTATGTCTGACTATGCAATGCATGTACTGACTTGTATCTGGGTTTTTTCCATCACGGGGAGGTCAGAGTGCCCAGGTATTTTTGCGCAGGTATGACGTCACTTCCGGCCTGCGTGAATAGGGTGTGATCTGGGTATGTCTGACTGTATGGAATGATAGGAATGCATGTACTGACTTGTATCTGGGGTTTTTCCCATCACGGGGAAGTCACGTAATCACTATAGTTCAAGGTCATTTGAATGATAGGAATGCGTGTACTGACCTGTTCGTTCATCCGGGGACTTGTTTACATCCGTGTACATCCGGGATCTTTTCTCATCGGGGGACTTACAGCCGGGCATTGATGGCAGAATATTTGTCTGAGAAGAGCCGGGTATTTTATGGTTGACCTATATCCGGATCCTCTAGCAATGCCTGTAGTGTATGTGGTATGTTTTTCCATTCACCCTTTTTCCATACGGGTTCTTATACAGCCGGGGACTTACATCCGGGTTCTTGTACAGCCGGGGACTTACATCCGGGTTCTTGTACATCCGGGGTCTTCTATGTAGGTGTATAAAAGTCGTCATTTTCATGGGATTGCTTCATTCATTGGCCTGCCTACTTGCCCGTGCCTGGAGACTTACCAGAGCAGCCTGAGCCAGCCTAGTCAAATGAGGGGGCTACCCCAATAAACCTTCCATTCAAGTTTGATGAAATTCCATCCAGTAGTTCTCAGGATATCTTACAGACAAGGACTGTATGTACAATTAGATGGACGGACGGACGCATAATGGACACGGATGAATGCATACAAACACCAAAATCTAATCAACTGAGGGGGTTATCCCAATGAACCTTCCATCCACATTTTGGTGAAATTCCGTCCAGTAGTTCTTCAGATATCTTGCAGACAGGGACAGACACCAGGCATGGACGAAAGCACGCCCACACACCAAAACCTAATCAGATGAGAGGGATATTCCAATGAAGCTTCCATCCAAGTTTGGTGAACATTCGTCAAGCAGTTCAGATATCTTGCAGACTATGCCTGTATATACATGTACAAGTAGATGGAGGCCCGGACGGACACCGGACACGGATAAAGGCACACACACCAAAACCTAATCAAATGAGGGGGCCATCCCAATGAAGCTTTCATCCAAGTTTGAAGAAATTCCGTCCAGTAGTTCTCAAGATATCTGCCGACAAGGCCTGTATATACATGTACAAGTAGATGAACGGACGGACACACGCCAAAACCTAATCAAATGAGACGGTCATCCCAATGAAGCTTCCGTTCAGTAGTTCTCGAAATATCTTGCAGACAAGAAAAGTGGACGCACAGACAGACAGACGGACACCGGACACGGATGAACGCAAGCACACACGCCAAAACCTAACCAAATGAGGGGGGCATTCCAATGAAGCTTCTATCCAATTCTCAGGAAGTACTGCATGGATCTTTCTCAAATTTGGTACACAGGTTCACCTTGGGGTTTAGTTGTTCACGATACCTCTTCTGGTCCGATTCCAAAATCCAATATGGCCATCAGGCAGCCATCTTGGATTTCCCTATGAAGCATTGTTATCGTCATTTCTCAGGAAGTACTACATGGATCTTTCTCAAATTTGGTACACAGGTTCCCCTTGGGGTCTAGTTGTGCAAGATACCTTTTCTGGTCCGATTTGAAAATAATCCAATATGGCCACCAGGCGGCCATCTTAGTTTTCCCCATGAATCTTTATCGCGATTTCTCAGGAACTAATGCATGGATCTTTCTCAAATTTGGCCACCAGGCAGCCAT
Organism: Hanleya hanleyi; assembly: GCA_036873755.1. NCBI lineage: Eukaryota > Metazoa > Mollusca > Polyplacophora > Lepidopleurida > Hanleyidae > Hanleya > Hanleya hanleyi. The sequence continues at coordinate 17,759 of JAVTVY010010800.1, forward strand.
CTTGGATTTCCCTATGAAGCATTGTTATCGTCATTTCTCAGGAAGTACCACATGGATCTTTCTCAAATTTGGTACACAGGTTCCCCTTGGGATCTAGTTGTGCAAGATACTTTTTCAGTCCGATTTGAAAATCCAATATGGCCACCAGGCGGCCATCTTAGTTTTCCCCATGAATCTTTATCGCGATTTCTCAGGAACTAATGCATGGATCTTTCTCAAATTTGGTACACAGGTTCCCCTTGGGGTTTAGTTGCGCAAGATACCTTTTCTGGTCCGATTCGAGAATCCAATATGGCAACAAGGCGGCCATCTTGGATTTCCCTATGAAACTTTGTTATCGTGATTTCTCAGGAACTACTGCATGGATCTTTCTCAAATTTGGTACACAGGTTCCCCTTGTGGTCTAGTTGTGCAAGATATCTTTTCTGGTCCGATTCGAAAATCCAATATGGCCACCAGGCAGCCATCTTGGATTTCCCGATGAAACTTTGTTATCGTGAATTCTCACGAAGTACTGCATGGATCTTTCTCAAATTTGGTGCACAGGTTCCCCTTGGGTTCTAGTTGTGCAAGATACCTTTTCTGGTCCGATTCGAAAATTCAACATGGCCACCAGGCAGCCATCTTGGATTTCCTCATGAAACATTGTTATCGTCTTTTCTCAGGAAGTACTACATGGATCTTTCTCCAATTTGGTACATAGTTTTTCCTTGGGGTCTAGTTGTGCAAGATACCTTTTTCGGGCCGATTTGAAAATCCAATATGGCCACCAGGCAGCCATCTTAGTTTTCCCCATGAAACTTTACCGTGATTTCTCAGGAAGTACTGCATGGATCTCTCTCAATTTCGTACACAGGTTCCCCTTGTGGTCCAGTTGTGCAAGATACTTTCTTCGGTCCGATTCGAAAATCCAATATGGCCAGCAGGCGGCCATTTTGAATTTCCCATGAAATTTTGTTATCTTGAATTCTCAGGAACTGATGCATGGATCTTTGTCAAATTTGGTACACAGGTTTCTGTTGTGGTCTAGTTGTGCAAGGTAGCTTTTCTGGTCCGATTTCAAAATCCAATATGGCCACCAGGTGGCCATCTTGGATTTCCTCATGAGACTTTGTTATTGCGATTTCTCAGGAACTATTGCATGGATCTTTTTCAAATTTGGTGCGCAGGTTCCCCCTGGTGTCTAGTTGTGCAAGATACCTTTTCTGGTCTGATTCGAAAATCCAATATGGCCTCCATGCGGCCATCTTGGATTGCCCCATGAAATTTGTTATGATGATTCCTCAGGAAGTCCCTCATGAATCTTTCTCAAATTTGGTACATAGGTTCCTCTTGGGGTCTAGTTGTGCAAGATACCTTTTTCGGTCCGATTCGAAAATCCAATATCCACCAGGCGGCCATTTTGGATTTCCCCATGACATTTTATCGTGATTTCTCAGGAAGTGCTGCATAAATCTTTCTCAAATTTGGTACATAGGTTCCCCTTGTGGTCCAGTTGTGTAAGATACCTTTTTGGTCCGATTCGAAAATCCAAGTTACGCTTCAAATTAATACTGTATTCCCGAGTTGTGACGTTGCATCACAAGAGTCGGCTTATCAAACGATGGGGCATATTCTATATATTGACTATCAAATCTATTGAAGTAAACGCAACATCAAAAGGGTGATGGTTAACGATGCCGGCGTATTGATAAGAAGTCATATGATCCAGCATACCATCATACTGGCTGCATATTTCTAAAAACTCCACAGGAACCAAAGGTGATCCCTGTGATGATTTGTATACCAGTCACGCTTTTATTGTAGACATTCATGTGAAAATACTCAAAGAAATGAGCACACGGTTCCTAGCACCGGCTTGAGTGGTATTAGATACAATATTTCAGAGCGACGATGTAATAGCCTTATCAAGTCCTCTATTGAAAAATGATGAAATATGTGACCGGCAGATAGTTAAAAACCCAAACGACGGAGTATTAATTAAATGAAAGTTTGTATTCAGAACAAATACCACTGAGGCTCGATGCCGACCAACAGTTTCGTTCTCCACCATGTTTACAGATCTGACTCTGTACAAAACAACAATGGGCCCGCCCTTAAGATTTAACAAGAGCCACGAGCTCACATAATCCCCACTCAGTGAGACTTTATAATGCACCCTCAAATAATATTTCCAAACAGTTAACAGTTGCAATGGATCAGTTGCAATGACTTTATGAACTATGATCAATGTCACCATTCATACATCTAGCTTAAGGGTACGGTATCCCAACAAGCTACCTTCGAAAAAAAAATTTAGTTAAAAATTATTAAATGCCATTGTTCGCTATATTAGTGGGTGAAAGAAACATATTTAAAAAGTATTGTTTATACGGAAAATCAGCGTTGAAAACGAGTTCTTGCGCGTCTTGTGAGCTGTCAGACAACACGGCTGGATATATCCACTTAAGACTGGATTAGCTGATGAACTGACCAAGTAATTAACTTTCTTCAAAGTTTTTTAACAAATAATATTATAAATGGTAGGCCTATGGTTTGGACTGGGTTATAAAATCATTTTGACTAGTTTGAAGAAACTGTCGATCAGATATTTAAGAAAATCAGACCTGATTTGCGGATTGCCCTCTAATACCTCGCTCGCTAATAGGTGCAATGACATAACATTTGAACTCAACACAGGTCAAGAGGCTTTGGCCAGGTCGTGGGGCGCGTGCGAACTCCTGTCTCCTCTGACCGACGGAGATCCGCCCGAGTAAAACTTCATATCTCTCACATGTGAAAGAAGATTTGATATCAGCTCTAAACGCTCGTAAAAATATACTATCAGAATGCACTAGTTAGCCGCATTTTGCATCTGAAAGTTTAAAAAAATTGTAGGAAGGACGTCTACTTCAGTTTTATAAAATTCTTAAAGATTAATCTGAATCTACCATTTTTGTTTGAAAAATGGACAGGCTCGTGTAGTTCAAACCTCGAGAGTTGGGGATTGAGATCCGCATCTAATAATATTTACCGGAAGATGGGGACTAACATTTTGTAAACCAACATTTCGACATATATTTATTCATGTCAGCGTCGGGAATGGCAGTTCACAACAGGTTCCATGTGTATATGTAAGTTATACAGAACCATTCAAGGATAATCAACCAGTCAGACATACTAGACAGTGGTTAATGTTCTAATGAATGAAATCAACCAAAATGAAATTAAAAAGAAAGGTGCTCACATGAAAGGTATTGGGAGGGTGCTTCGAGACCATAGTTCAATTGTGGATTTTTCGTCTGATAGCAAGGGAGGGGGTTAATCGGAAGATCACTTGTCTCTGCTTCTAAAGATTACAGGTACTAAATAAGCCATCAAAGTGTCGTTTTCCCCTATACCAAAATTGAACGAATCGTGTAATGTGTCTTGCCACAATGTCTCTTCCTTCCATCCAATAGGTAATCAGCTACAATTTGAGATAAAAATCTTCCAACCCAGCGGCGAGGCGACGAAACTTAGGCAATGCATTATGGGACGTCTCCCATCAGATCCTTTCTTTGATGTCTTATATGCAAAATATCCATATGCAAACACCGCCATCCGACAGCCGCGGTTCATTCTCTTCGCACACTAATGGGTTACGATGGTATAGTATGCAGGATGCCGGGCGTAGCGTTGTTTAACTAAGTAATCAAGACTGGAGTTTGAGAGCGTTTAAAAGCTATGGGTTTGAGATATCCATAAATACCTGACCGTGACAAGGAATTTCCAACCTAAAATCATTTAAAACTGCTGATCTTTCGTGTCGCGAAGATATTAAACTAGCTCGTGTACATTTCCATCCCGTACTTGAGCACATATCATGATCATGATTAAAATGGAAGATGGCCTCTGCGCACTTAAGGGTTGGTTATGGTGCAAATGTGAGTAAAACTGTACGGCATGTTTGTGTGAGTGGATTTAATGGCATATTTCAACGAGAGATTGGTCATTTTTTATACATTTCGCGGAGAGTGTACTCCAGAACGTATCGGGGTTTGTATAATTAAAGGACCTCCAATAGCTACTCCATGTAGATTAACTCCCTTTTCTTGCTCCTTCATACTTGCACTGTCGGATATGCTTTCAAATGGACATGATCAATGCAAAAACTGCTATCTAATTAACAAAACGATGATCGAATCCATGTTGTTGTGGAAGGGGAACGATATTTGAACGATATCCTGTGAAAGATGTGACGACTTTCAGCCAGCATAGCAATATGTTATTGAATAAACTGGTTCGAAAATACTACACTTTCAGTCACCTACACCTAAGATTTTTGAAATCTGCTGATGAAATTGGTATTGATTGCAAAGTACACTCTTTACCCATACATATCTACTTTTCCGCAATGTACATTTTGAACCTGGGGCTACAGATCTGAGCAACGGCCTCAAATCCAGCTGGGCGAGGCCAAACTGCATTTACTATGGAAGATTTATTTAACAATAACAAAACGTTTCTCAGGGAAAGAGGCATTTGTTTTGATGTCCTGCCGGCATCATTGAAAACTGTTGACCGCTTCTCTCTTGCAGGAAACAAGCCTATTTTTATGTGTATACTATGATTGTCTTTTTGAATTTGGTGCTAATACTGTTATGTGGAAAATGGAATAGGTCTTTGGATTATGGACGCGGATATTCTCTAATGGACGACGGCTGAATTATGAATGACGGACTAGACGCTTGTAATTCCAACCAATCATAGCGAGATACCAAACGTATACTGGACTCCCAAAATGCATAAATCACCATACAAAGCTAGACTCATAGCTGGTTCTAGACGCTGCACCACCAAGCTTCTTTCAACCCTGTTGACGAAGGCCCTTCAGGAGGTAAAAGCATTTTGGGAAAGATATTGCGCCATTATTTATAAAAACTCTGGTTTGAATGTATGTGGATATTGAAAAACTCAAAATGTCTTACGGAAGAACTTGATGCTAAAGGTCACATACCGTACAGACATATATCCACATGGGATTTCTCGACTCTCTATACTACAATCCCTCACCAGGACCTTATTGACCGTCTAAGTTTATTAATAGTATCTGTATTCAAGAAACTTGATCGTAGATATATTAATGTCAGAAGCCATAGAGCATTCTTTAGCTCTACTACATACAAGATATAAAATTCATGGGATGTTTCTTTGTTTATAGAGTTGCTTGACTTTCTCATTAAAAATATCTATGTGGAATTTGACAACACAATATATCAACAGCATATAGGTATTCCAATTGGTACTAATTGTTCACCCCTGTTGGTTGATCTATATCTGTTCTCTTGAATATGAATATGACTATATGCAGGCACTTTAAAAAAAGCGATCAATTAAAAGCTTCTCGCTGAGGATAATCGCTATATAAATGACACAGTGAAGGATATATATCCACCTTCGCTGGAATTGAAGGAAACTACAGATAGCCCTACCGACGCATCATATTTAGACCTTGATCTCTATAAAAATGAAGCTCGTCTTCTCTCTCGTCGACTTTATGACAAAAGAGATGATTACAATTTCGACATCGTAAACTATCCCTTTCTGGACAGTAATATTCCAGTGGGACCTGCATATGGCGTATACATATCTCGCCTTGTAGCATTTGCTAGATCCTGTGTTAATTGTGACGATTTCAATCAACGTCACAAAACATTGTTGCAGAAACTTATAAAACAGGGCTATTCCTCCAAGCGCCTCCACTCAAAGTTTCTCAAATTTGGCGATACATATCGCATGCTGATAGCAAAATACGAACGTAGCGTGCAAGATCTATGGCGTTACGTTTCGTAACTTGTGTCTAATTCCGCTTAACCCGGGGCTAGGGGCCGTATGAACCCATGTACTTCAAGATCCTCATGGTGCTCATATGAACAGTCACAATCAAAGCGTGACTGAGATACATCATTTTTTAGATGACGACTCTATAACGAATATTATGGATTAAGAATACTGATCAGCGATACGGATTTGATATTTTTGGAACATCATGATGTCTTGCCGGCATCATTGAAAACTGTTGACCGCTTCTCTCTTGCAGGAAACAAGCCTATGTTTATGTATACTATGATTGTCTTTTTGAATTTGGTGCTAATGCTGTTATATGGAATAGGTCTTTGGATTATGGACGCGGATATTCTTTAACGGACGACAGATGAGTTATGAATGACGGACCAGATGCTTGTGAAAGCTTCCTTTGTCTATGTAAAAAACATCGACGCACTACACAACTTTATCATTTTGTGTAGGGGAATAATCTAAATTATGGATAAGATACTGGTCCGTGATGCTGGCTTGTAGCAGTTGAGGTCGAAGAAATTCAAGAAGCCCCCCCCCCCCCACCTCAACCAGGAATACTCATGGGAGCAAACCAAACGTTTTGTGACGAGATTTGTGATAGTTGCTTGATGTCATACGGAAGAATCGAGCTTATGCGGTGTTTCATGTTCGAGTCACAGATGTCTTCTGCTCCACAGACGAGATTAGTTCGTTTTTCTGTGTACACACTTGAATTAATTATTGATACAGATGTTCTACTCTACATATGCATCCTTATCAGCTTCCAAATATGGCTCCATGCAACCAGGTAGGATTTCCTTAGCCATTCATATCGAATTCGAAAGAAAACGGTCCAATTTAACTTTACTACACTTTTCCTCTCCCTGCGAAGCTTTGTTTCCATAGATGAAATGATATTTTCGAAGTTATCATGCACGCGTAACACGTCATTTTGACTGTGATTAACTGTTCTACAATTTCGTTTATCTCGAGCCAAAAGGATAAATAAATGCATCGTTTTGTTCATATTGTAAAATATGGAATGAGATAATGAATATTTTGATCATATATGTATCTTTTTGATTTCACATTTACCTTAATCAGTTCAGTTAAAATGTCAGTTCGAGCGTTTATACATCTGAGAGCATATCTCTGCTAATTAAGCGGAAGCCAGGAAGTCTAAACCGGGGTATACACTTGTGTTGATAACGGTACAGGCCAGAGATTTGGATTTGACACATCAGGTCAATTATAGCAGGCCTGGCTTCACACCATAAGTTAAAACAAATGATATCAAGCAAACGGTGTCTGGTGGAAGCAAGAGGATGGCACTTGAGATTTAATTGATACTCTAAATATAACTCGATTTACATTGTATATTGTAGAAATGAGAAATTGATAAAGGTCTTCTGTTAGTATGTAAGCTAGAGCCTACATGAATATGGTACGGTATTAAAGTGACCAGGTCAGGCCACAGCTGTGTTTAATTAACAACCAGTGGCAAGTGTTTATTCCGGCAGGTCCCTAATTAATTGTTACAATCCTGGAGTTAAGGGTTTTGTACCAGCCTCTGGTTCGAGTACCTTATTTGTTTTACTGTATAAAATTCAATGTAATTTCACAATGATTCGAGCAATAACATCTTGGCTTCAATCTGTACGGACGTTTTCAGGATATCTTTGATTTGCTGTACCAATGTCTATGTTATGATGCAGAAGTAATACAACATCAACCTCTATCATCACAACGAATTGTCTTGTAGTTCTTTGGCTTTGACTGAAGACGAACTTACGGAACCAGGGTTATATAGAGAACATCCCCGTTGTCTATCACCTTCACGTAATCAACTAATAGGACACTAAAATTCTATATTGGCGACCCCCAGACGAGATACTACAAGGCAATACAGGTATGGCAGATCAGGCCGTGCGAGTGCAAGATCTGCAGGCCATAGCACAGGGCGTAACAACATTAGTAAACGCCGTGCGTGCTGACAATTCAGCTCACGAACAATCAAGAGTACAACGAGAGAGGTTACGAAATCACGTTGCGGCTATTCGTAAATGTGTTGGACTCATTCCGGCCGAGGTGCGCGACTGGTTAGAAGAATGCAACACGGCGATACGGGATGTTCGAGACATCAATGGGAGTCCAGCACATTTGGCGATATGGACGACAGCCGGAGGTCTCCGAAGGGAGATCGATTTATTGCTTGAGGACAAGGACAATGCCACCGTAACTTGGCAAACAATTAGGCAACATGTGGTAACGGCATTTGTATCCACAAATGAAGATGAGAGATTAAAATGTGAATTAGAATCGATTCACCAGAGACCAGGAGAAACTGTGTATACATACAATAGGCGATTTCGGGACTTGGCGAGACGTGCATATCCAGATGTAAATGACGACTCCAAACGTGTCATACTTCGTGCTTATATCAGGTCACTACAGGATAAGCAGTTGGCACGCAAAATCGTGATGAACAAACGTGCCGAAGATGTGAATGCGGCTATGACCTATATCGAGGATCAAGCATCCCGGTTAGACTTACTATCTACTATGAACTTAGACGAAGCAGTGCCGATGGAAGTTGACGCTTCTCAGGACCCTGTCGAGAGATGTTTAGAGGAAATCCGACAGAACCGAGGTGTCATAGAGGCACATCAGAAATTAGTGAACAATCGATTGAGCCGGTTAGAATGTGATCAACGCCGACATCAGGAAAATACCACGATGCGAGCCCGGAGTAATCAGCGTCTGCCAACTACACGAAACAATGGTCCGAAACGTGCCAGTCAGAGACAACCAATCACCTGCTGGAGATGCGAGCAGACCGGACACAGAATGGCGGTATGTCGTAATCCACCTAGTCCACGCTTCCAAACAACTCATGAGCAGGCGGGAAACGGCAGAGGGCCGAGCGCTCGATCATTCCAGGGAGGTTCTCGGCCCAATTAAAGTTAGATGGACAAACTATTACCGCATTGATTGACACGGGGGCGTCAACGTCACTACTGCGTGCTGGTGTGTGGCACAAACTATCTGGGAAGGGACCACTTAAGAAAACTGGTATAATATATGCTGTGAATGAGCAGCCTCTGAAGGTTTTGGGACAAACTGAAGTCAAATTTCTAAACGCGTCTCCTGTACCGATTGTTGTGGTTCCGGAGATGTTTCATCCGTGTATTTTGGGGTCTGATGCCTTACATATTGGAAAAGCTCAGTTGGACTATCCAAAAAGTCATATGCGATGGTTCGGTCGATTATACAAGTTAACGTCGACTGGACAACTGGGGGTATCGACGCTGCAGGAAGTGTATACGAAACCACAGGAAACAGGGAGATCGATGAAGTGCTACACGAATACCGAGATGTTTTCGACGTGTCAAAGAAACCAGGTGCAGGGAGACACCCGAGAGTGCAGTGTCCATACCTACTGGAGATCACCCACCTATCAGGCAGCGTGCATACAGAATGCCCTTGATGAAACAGCATGTTGTCAAGGACCAAATAAAGGAGATGTTACAGGCAGGTGTTATACGACCATCTTCATCACCTTGGGCGTCACCTATCACACTGGTACCGAAGAAGGATGGAACGATCAGGTTCGCCATCGATTACAGGAAATTGAACTCTATAACACGTAAGGACAGTTATCCATTACCTTTGATTTCAGACATTTTTGACTCTCTGCGTGGTGCATCTGAGTTCACAACTCTAGACCTCAAGTCTGGATATTGGCAAATACCTGTCTCACCTGAAGACATTGAAAAAACTGCATTTACCTGCTCAGAAGGTTCATTTGAATGGAATTCCATGCCATTTGGATTTTGTAACTCAGGTGCGGTTTTCCAAAGAGCCATGAATGACATTTTTCGAGATTATGTCGGTAAGTTTGTTGTTGTGTATGTTGATGACATTGTTATATACTCACGCATGAAACTGAGCATGCTTATCATCTAAAACTAGTCTTGAAACGGTTATTAGAGTATAATTTACAGCTCAAAAGAAAGAAGTGTGTCTTTGCGGCTAGGTCAGTAGATTTATTGGGGTATCACATTTCACAGCATGGTATTTCCCCACAAGATCAGAAAATTCAAGCTATCCGTGACATGTTCCCTCCCACTTCTGTAGAGGAAGTACGTTCTATTCTTGGCATGTCAGGATATTATCGTGCATGTGTCCCCAACTATGCTAACCTGGTAGAGCCTCTCGTGTCCTTGACACGGAAGCATGTGAGGTTCAAATGGGGTCAGCCCCAGCAGAATGCATTTGATGAGGTGATACGCCTCTTATGCAGTGATAGTGTACTAGCCTATCCAAACCCACAGAAGCCATACAAATTGTTTACTGATGCATCCAACTATGCAGTAGGTGCAATTTTAGTACAAGAAGACGAGCAAGGTGTTGACCGGGTCATACAGTATGTGTCGGCCACCTTAAAAGATAGCCAGTTGAATTGGCCTGTCATAGAAAAAGAAGGATATTCTGTAGTCTATGCACTGAAAAAGCTAAGGCCATACCTCTATGGAGCAGAATTTGTTGTTTACACTGATCATAAACCGTTGAAAAGTCTCTTTCTTGGTGAAGTTAGGAACACTAAAGTTCAACGATGGGCAGTTTTGATAGCTGAGTATGGGTGTAAGATTGAATACATCAAAGGAAGCAAGAATGTCCGAGCAGACATGCTTTCAAGAATTCGAACATCTTATCAAGTTGCAACATTTGATACTAATGATTACATTATACCTGAGGTACCTGAGGGTGTCCTACCGTACGTGCCAATATCGGTATATGGTGTTGATGAAGTGACACTTCGCCAGGAACAAAAACGGGAGTTCCCCACTCTATTTACTGTTCCATCAGAGGAACATATGGTGCACAATGAAATAGTATATTCCACGAGATGTCCCTCGGCAGCTGATGCTGAATATCCCCGTGTGATCTTGCCGACCAGGTTTCGTAACCAGGTAATGGAGCAGGCACACCTTCGCGCAGGTCACCAAGGACTCTATAAGACCGTAGGTCTAGTCCGAGATGCATTCGTTTGGAAGGGCATGCGCAAAGACATTATGCGTATGTTGGACCGTTGTGCAACTTGTCAGGTAAATAGACGGGTGCGTAGTCGCCCAAAGTACACCGAAATGCCCATGCCAAAATATCCAGGTCAGATCGTTGGTATGGATTTAATCGGTCCACTGACTCGATCAAATAAAGGCCATTCCTACATCTTGACGATAGTAGATCATTATTCAGCTTGGGCGGAAGCTTTTCCTATACGTTCGAAAACAGCTGAAAATGTGGAGGATAAATTTCTGGAAGAATACTGTTCTAGACATGGAATTCCAGAGATCGTGATTACCGATCTGGGAAAGGAATTCAATTCTAATGAGTTGAGAGAAAAATTCAAGTTGCTAGGAATAGATCACAGGCGCACGACTCCGTATCATCCTCAAACTAACGGTAAAACTGAACGTTTCAATCGAACCCTTAAGGAAATTCTCCAGAAGTTGGTCAATAATCAGTCTCGACATTGGGAAAGTGAACTCAGTTCAGCTTTGTTAGCTTATCGCAACACAAGACATGCCACAACTACGTACACGCCCTTTTATTTAACGTATGGGCGTCGTGCACGTTTACCATTCTCCCTACCTGTAGATGCTTCACAAGATCTTAGTGACCGTTTAAGTCATGTGAGCAATGCACTTCACAAGGCACGTGAAGCGACTGAAAAATCACGATTGTACCATCGTGAACAAATTAATCACCGAGCACGGGAGGGCGTGTTCAAGGTGGGCGACTCTGTGGTTGTTCATGCAGATGAGTGAATCAAACTGACAGCTCAGTGTGATCCACAGTATGAAATATTTAAGATTAACGGGCCGGTAGCCCATATTCGACACCAGAGGTCAGGGAAAACTAGAGTAGTTAATGTCTCTAAGCTTCGAGTTGTCGATCCTCAGATTGTTTGGGATAATGTTCAGCCACGCCCCCGTCGTAACCCTGAGATAGGTACGCGGCAGAGTCTGAACAGAGCAGAACGCCAGTTTAACGTAGCTCCCGAGCAAGTTGAGACGCCCACGTCGCATGATAGGCAGTTGTCAAACTCCTCCCCTTCTCCGAATGATGAATCTACCAGTCAGTCTCCTAATACACTTGAAATTCCCGATGATACGGCAATTAATAATGAAAGTCAAGTGCCTGATGTAGAAGATCCGCCTAATGCGGATGACACGTCGTCTGATATGGACGAGGAGACCTCCAATGAGCCAGACTCCTCGAATGAAATGGACGACTCACCGCATGGTTATTATTTGCGCAAGCGCAAACCTCCAGCCTTGAGTTCTCCTATAATCAGAAATAAACACCGTCGTACGTACACTTTTCGATACCAGTGGCTATGACAGGGATCATGTTGCTCGTAGTATATGTTTTGGCTATTACGGTCCCATTGGGATGGACTGCTATAACCCCACTGCGGAATGGCCCCCTTGTTACTGGACAGGTCCCTATTAGTTTGGTCAAGGCTGAGTGGACAGTTGGTATTCCCTGAGAATTTTCGTGCACATGTCCAAGAACTTTATCGTATGGTTAACGTCTCGTTTGATCACCGGTATATTGAACGTTCCGACATGTTACCTTGGTTGCATCGATTCCAGCATCTTGCGGTTCAGGTCGAACAAGCTGATATCGACCGTATATCTCCCCGTCGATTTCGAAGGGCGTTTCTAGATGTGGTGGGTGAAATTGGATCCGCCTTGTTTGGCATAGCAACGACCCGGGATGTTAATAAGTTAAGAGAACTGGTACAAACCACGTTAACGGCCGCCCATGGCATAGCTCATTTTGTAAATGAACTTGCGTCTGGAGTACATCACGCCTTTGATGAGATTGCACTTAATCGCGATCGAATTAATCAACTTTCAAATGCTATGATTAACGTTACGCAATATCTAAATGATTTCACTCAGTCAGTTAGAGCGTCGCAGGTACAGATGTGGCGACGTATTCTCCTCGTATTAAAGTTTAACCATATCTTGGATGCCATGGAATTAACTATGCAAACGTACAATGAAGCCCGTTTACAGTACCAACGACAGTACGCCTCCGTGGAATTGGGTAGACTGACTGAGGAATTATTTCCATCATTGGAATTGCGAAAAGTACAAGACCTGTTACCAATAGGAGTTCAACTTATTGAACCGTACATGTGGTATTATCAACATGTACTTGTGCAATCGCTGTGGCTACATGATGGTGTCGATTCTCTGCATTACGTGGCCACTCTCCCACTTGTTGACAATGGTGCCTATGTCGAATATAACATAAGGTCATGGGCTATGCCCTTACGTGCCCCCGGTCAGTTAATGAAAGTCATGTTATCCGCGGAACATATTGGGTTAAATACGCGGACAGGTTGGTACTTCCACCCTGCACGGTGTATGGGACGTACACCGAAGGTTTGTTATGGCAACGCCATGATGGCGTCACAGCATATACCTTGTGTTGTGAGTATCTTATCAAATGTCACTAGTGATCTATGTCTGGTTCAGTTGAGTCAAACTAACGATACAACCAGTAAGATATTTGAACTTGCCACAGGTGAATTTATTGTGCAGACATTTGGAGAAAGTATTCAAGAACATTGTGACGGTGTTCCTACGATGACACACACTCTAGATGCAGGACTCTATTTGCTAAGTCCTAATAATTGTACTTTTAGTGGTATGGATTGGAAGTTAAGTCAGGTGAAAGTGATGACTCACATGGTTTCTTTGCTAGCAACTGTCGTTTCTTTACCACCTGTCGACATACCTACCATTCTGAATGAGTCTAACATACTAACCTCGCTAAAACTTACACCCTGGCATGACCTTCGTAAGGTGAAATATGTGCCCCTTAAGCCGTTATGAACAGTGGAGTTAGAATACGGGTCCACTGTGTCGTTTTCCGAGATTTTGACGTACGATTTTGGTTCAATTTTGTTTGTATGCATACTGTTATTTGTTGTTTTTCGTATTATGAAACGTTTCAAGTTGTGTAACTTTTCTTGTATTTCTTGTTTTGATTGTTTTTCGAAGACTCTAGAGCAAACTTCTGTATCATCTGGTGTTAACACGCTTATGGCGGGTTTGTCCCAGGTCCGGCCGGCCTGTGGATTTGATTTTCCCCAACCTGCGGTTGCCATTATATTGGAAAACTGAGTTGAATGCCATTCTGCAGAATGGACATTTAACTTCCAGCAGGGAAGGTATGTGAAATTTCAAGTGAATGTTAAAGGAGTGCACGCCTTAAAGACATTTACTTGGTTTCATATTTCCCTGACCATCCTTTTAATGACTTAGTTTAATCTAGTTTTGATTCATGATTTGATAATTTTGCTTTTGTTTGTCTTGCTATTATAACCTATGGAACATGTCAATTAATCTTTTCATTTTTATTCTTTGGTATCTGATGTATCTGTTTTTGATTATTAAATTGTAACCGATCTATTATAAGTCATTTTTCCTGCACGATACCATATGATATTTGCTATATATTGATGGATATATATGAGTTAATTGTTGTTGGGAGAACAATTAACTTGTGGTAACGGAGGTATGTAAAATATGGAATGAGATAATGAATATTTTGATCATATATGTATCTTTTTGATTTCACATTTACCTTAATCAGTTCGGTTAAAATGTCAGTTCGAGCGTTTATACATCTGAGAGCATATCTCTGCTAATTAAGCGGAAGCCAGGAAGTCTAAACCGGGGTATACACTTGTGTTGATAACGGTACAGGCCAGAGATTTGGATTTGACACATCAGGTCAATTATAGCAAGCCTGGCTTCACACCGTAAGTTAAAACAAATGATATCAAGCAAACGGTGTCTGGTGGAAGCAAGAGGATGGCACTTGAGATTTAATTGATACTCTAAATATAACTCGATTTACATTGTATATTGTAGAAATGAGAAATTGATAAAGGTCTTCTGTTAGTATGTAAGCTAGAGCCTACATGAATATGGTACGGTATTGAAGTGACCAGGTCAGGCCACAGCTGTGTTTAATTAACAACCAGTGGCAAGTGTTTATTCCGGCAGGTCCCTAATTAATTGTTACAATCCTGGAGTTAAGGGTTTTGTACCAGCCTCTGGTTCGAGTACCTTATTTGTTTTACTGTATAAAATTCAATGTAATTTCACAATGATTCGAGCAATAACATCTTGGCTTCAATCTGTACGGACGTTTTCAGGATATCTTTGATTTGCTGTACCAATGTCTATGTTATGATGCAGAAGTAATACAACATCAACCTCTATCATCACAACGAATTGTCTTGTAGTTCTTTGGCTTTGACTGAAGACGAACTTACGGAACCAGGGTTATATAGAGAACATCCCCGTTGTCTATCACCTTCACGTAATCAACTGATAGGACACTAAAATTCTATAATATGAAGGACGAATTTGAGCACAAATGGACAATGAGACGAAATGACCGATTTCATTTTGATCGTGAATTGTATGTTTAGCTATGGGTGGCCTGTTGACAAAGTGAAAATGTTACTAAATTCTTAAAAAGCGGATATTCTTATATAATAATAATAATAATAATACTCGCATGTAATTCCGTCGAATACATGCATCCTTAATGTGATAGGCTACAAGCTATTGAAATGTGGACCAATCCATTCTCTATTCCTTCATCAAAGAGAACGTAATTCACATAAGAATTAAAAATTTGCAGTATCAACCCATAATTATTCATGTTTTTCCATTGTTCCACAAAATTGAGAGCAACCATATCTGCCAAAAAGAAACATTTTCAACTTTCCGATTCTCTTATATATTCCCGGATATGATTCAACTGCATTCATGATTTAATGCGTCCTGCTGCAGTGTTCTGTATCTCCGTTTTAATCCCGAATAACACTCTAATATCACCGTTGACATAGTCTCCTAGACTTTTCGTGGCATCAACATCAATATTAGCGCATCGGGGTTGTCCTTGGACTAATATAACCTTGAGACCAGATGAAATGGCCACGACAATAAACCCAGTTGCGTTTGTAATCCACGGCTTAGGAAGCCGCATAATGTATTGTGGTTGACAGACTGGCTAAGTAAATCCGATTACACAAGTAATTCGTCAGAGAGATATCCGATTTGAGCCTACTGATCATCTAATCTAATAATACCGTTAGATAATAGATACGACATACTTTGTCTATCATCTTGTATTTGTAAGGAGTCTTTGGTAAAGAAGTTATTCTGTAATAATCTTCGAAAGTCATCTCACATCTGACGAACAGGCAAGCTTGGGTGCGCCGTGCATGGCTAGATCATATCTAGGAATTGACGTGGAGTTGGATTGCAGAACTCTATCACATGGCTGCATGACAACTAGAATATCTCGAGAAAACATGACTGCAAATATTGTTTCTCACATCTAATGTTTTAACCTGATACTGGTATACATAAATCCGTGGATTTCGTTATTTATCACCGTTGTACTTGCCGACGGGCGGTGGTTCTCTCCGGGTACTCCGGTTTCTCCTCCACCTTCCAAACCGGGTGTCACAATATGAGTGAAATAAACTTGAGTGTGACATAAACCAAATCACCTACAAATGGGAGAAAATAATGGACTTCTTGGAAATTATAGCAACAATATATATGAGTAGTTTTGAGAAGTTCGGTGAATAATACTTCAAGAGAAAGGATAGACAAGCTATTTTCAGTTTTGGATGGCTACGACCTTGACTTTTGAACTATAAAATAAATAAGTCTCATTAACATTACAAGGATAACACATCCTGTAAGGGATCGTTTCCATTAATCGTTTTTTCTTCAGTCGCGATTTTTCTTCAATTTTCTCGATTGAAAAACGATCAATCGCGAATCAGTCGCGAGGATATCGAGAAAAAAATGAGATAAAACGATTGAACCTTTTCTGGAAAAAAACATTCTCTCGCGATATCGTTTTTGAATCGTTTACCCATGCGCGATCCGTTCTTGATCGCGAATCTTCAATCGCGAGAGAATCGTTTTTTTTCAAGGCGCGAGAGAATCGTGAGGCGGAGTGATATTTGACACATAGGCCGTGTTGCCGTCGTACGCCGCTCTATCCGCGAACTGGGAACTACATGTAATGTTGATTGCGGATTTGTCGATGAAAAAACCTATATTACTATACTATACTGTATAAATGCGTAAGATAACCGAATAATATATATGATTCACGATCTATAGTCTCCTACAAGCTGAAGTAGGGCGTATGCTGGAAATATCTTTTCATATTCCTGTACCATGCTTCCTGTGACGTTCGCGCTCAGATTTACTCTGGCGAAGCGTAAATGACAAAATTACATGTTTATTCAATAATCGTGTGAGTCGACAATGTATTAATGATACAGGATGATAGTCACAATATCTTGTTTTGTAAATACCGGGTACAGGTCATAAGTGGATTTGAGTTCGTTGATTGCATTATCAGAATGATTACGGCACAGGCTTGATAGAGGTGTGAATGGGCGCATGGCGATAACCCAGAACAGCTTAGCCCTCCAGCCGAGAATTTCTAGTTTAATTAAGGTGGAAAATAGTGTAATTAAATATGTATATTTTGTTATAGTAAAACATACATTAGGAAAGGGTATCCATTCATGTTTTGGTACAGTTTTTAAACTATTGAGATGTGAATAAGTTAAAAAATCACCATCAAGTTAATTTTATTTATTATAAGAATATTCGCGGCAGTGATTTCATATTTATATCAAATACATATCTTTTTGATTGAATCGCATGTAACGGTTGGATTCGCATATGTACAATACTTTTTATTTTAATTTTATATTTTGATAAATGAATTATGAATGATTCCAAAGGGAAGCTCAAGCCAAAAACCAACTGAATATTATATAATTTCATCTCTTACTGGATTAACCAGTTGTGAAATTTTTTACAAATAGCCCGCGCTATATATTAATAATTAAGTGCTTGCGAAGACTCAAAAGCCCCGTATGACAATGTTATATTCAATACAGCGCCATCTATCTACACAAGGAAAATGGTGGTCGTAGGACAAAAAAACACACGTACAGCGAAAATCTGATGAATCAAAGTTCAGCCCGCACAGATGCCAAAAACGTTCACGAAAAATACTACACAAGAAATCTGGAATAATACCAGCTTTAAAACACAGAAATACCCAAAATAATAGACGAAATTGCAAGTGCAAATGACCCAGTCTGACCATATCCGGGCCTGTGTCCCGTACAAAATATATGTAAATATGAAGTTATAATTATATGCATAACCATTATTCCTATGTATATATATAGATATTTTTTTTCAATTTCTTTCAATATCCCCATCGTATCTATATAACCGCCAACTGTACAGAAACACGCTATAGTTTTACACTAGGCAAAGAATGGAAAAGGAAGAAGAAAAAATGATCGAACTTTATGTAGTCTGACTGAAGTGTTAGAAACTCGAACGTGTATGCGGGTCAGTCAGGCTGAACCAATGGCGTACTACTTTGGGCTATAATCCTCAATCGTTTTTTTTTTTCAATCGTTTATATTTTCTCGATTAAAAAGCGATTGAATCGCGATATCGCTTTTTATTCGCGAGAATTTTCTCGATTGAAAAACGATTGCCAACAGAAAAAGAAACCATTCGAACAGCGATCGCGAATGAATCGTTTATTTTGAAGAAAAAAAACCATTCCCTCGCGCCTTGGAAAATCGCGACTTCGAGAAAATTTGACGAAATAAACGATTCATTCGCGAACGATAATTGGAAACGGTGCCTAAAGTTCTGAGATGTTTGTAGAATCTTGACTCAAGATACAGGTTAGATAATGTTAGATTCAGTTTCAGAGATTTTAACCTTAACGTTTGAACTATTGACTTATTGAACGCGAGAGCTGTTTGTTCAATATATCACCAGATAAAATTAGGAGTAGATTGACTTAACGCTTTCAAAGTTATCCTGGCTATATCTTAATTATATACTTCTATTCAGGAACAAATTTACTTGTGCCGTCAGCCCCTTTGAGACGGATTTATTTGAGATAAGGATGATTGTTTTCTTCTTCAATTTCATAGTTTGCGAAAAGTTCTTGTGTATATAAAAATATCGATGTACTGCATTAACAAAATCTATCATCTTGTTTAGGGTTATATATGAACATTTGATTTACATAGTCCTTGTTAGTGATGTGGATACGATGGTCGCAATGACAATATGTCCTAACAGCTAGGTTAATATGGAGCTGTTGACCGCTTCACTCTTTTCAAGAACCCAGATTCTATGTTCTACATGAATTCCATTTACGGCTGCTTGCTGGGATAACTATGCATACTGAACGACGGATTTGACGCCACATTCTACCACACCCCATGTGTTTCACCAAATAATATTATTACATGTAGAGAAGGAAGCCCAGTTGGGATCTAATTCCAATAGATACTACCTCACAACCAATCGGTGTGGATTATATGACGTCACAATTTTCTTCGTGTGTCCAGTTGAACTCACCCAGAAGGTACTAAGATTGAAATGGATATCAACATTTATCGTCTCCCTGTATCTTCTTGTACATCCTTTTGGCGAACATCATGGGGCAAATTAAAGTTGGAGAACAATTTTTTTAGCGGAAATTTATTGAAAGTTGTTGATGCCATTACACCGTTTTGAACGTATGATAGGTACACAATCCAATCATTGGATGATGGGAGAATTTCACATGTATTCTAAAATCAAGGGTCACGCTTGCATCATTTTAATCGTTAATGGCGTTTTAGCACGCCCCTATAGCTGTCATACTGTGGACTCTCCAACTCGTGTCGATTTCAGGCACGGGACTTGCAGGTGTTGCTTGCTTCGATTAATTGGCAGGCCAAAGCATTTTTGTCGGGTATAGGTGTATTAATCCAGTTTTAAATACACGAGAACATCTTTCTTTTCAGGAAACATCTCCACATTGTGCCGTTTTCAGTATGGTAGAATAAAAATAATTCCTTGTTTACTGTGGTAAAAGACCTTGAATAGATCGGGCTGCAATAGGATGAGTTTACGTTGTTTACTGTGGTAAAACATATAGAATAGATCGGGCAGCAATAGGATGAGTCTAAGTTTGGTCACTACGGACTTCATGACAGAATAATGTGTTCTCGTCCACGTTGAAGATATGTTGGCTCAGACAGATCATGTAGGTTATAAATTAATGATAGCAAGGTAGACATGATGCTGGGTTACTGGATCATACTTTGCACAAAAATATCAATAGTAATATCGGGATATGAAATCCTTAATTTAGGGCTAATAGTTTGCATAGATTCAATATTCAGTATATTCAACGTCCTATTCTGATTTTCCGCTCATGTGAATTTGTTTTAAATTTGACTTCTTTAAGTATGTAATACCGAGATTTTGAATCCGGGAATTGTCTCTGCTTTCAAGGATGAAAGGTACTAAATAATCCCTCAAAATGTTTTTTTCCTCTACGCCAAGAACTAAATTGAACGAATCAATTAATGTGAACTGACATGATGGCTCTTCCGTCTGGCAAAGAGTTCATCATCTGAACTTCAAGAGAAAAAGCGTCCAAACCAGCGGCGAGGCGAAGAAACGTATGCAATGCATTACGGGGCGTTTCCCATCAGATCCTATATCCGATTTCCTATTGCAACATATCCATATGAAAGGACCGCCATCTGACAGCCGCGGTCCATGACAGTATTTTCTTCGCACACAAATGGCCTGCGATGGTATAGTGTACTGGCTGCCGGGCGTAGCGTTGGTTAACTAAGTAATCACGACTGGGGCTCGTGAACATTTCAATGCTGTACTAGAGTATTGGTAATAACAGATTGATTCCTTTTGATACATCTCGCGGAACGTATGCCCCAGAACAGATCGAGGTTTATATAACTATAGGACCTCCAGTAGCTACTACATAACTCCCTTTACTTGCTCATTCATACTTGCGCTGTTGTATATGCTTTCAAATGGACATGATCGATGCAAATGCTGCTATATAATTAACAACACAGAGAATTCCACGAGTTCTCCATGCTGTAATCTAACACTAATCTTCCGCTATGGAACGTGTTCTGACTTGAGTGGAACAGTTGGAGGGCCATGAATATTTAGACCTAAGAGTGAAGCGGATAACTTTGCGGCCAAGATATCCATTAAGCAGAACAATTTATTGAGATAGTTTATTGAAATAGATCGAAAGGATGGATAAACTTTTTACCCAGGAATGAAAAAGTAATTATGATATAGTCAAATGAACGTGCCACAGGCAGTCATCAGAACACTAACGCGTTTTGTGGCGCCTGCCTTCGAATCTCTCAGTCCATGGCATTACTACGAAAACACGTACTACTAAAAAAATCGGCTTCCAGATTGCATAGGGAGAAAAACTGACCGATTGCCCGAAGAGAAACAAAGCATGTAGAAAGTGATTATCATTGCAGTGGTCCTGGATCAGATTGAGAGAGCTACCCTCCAACAAATATGTTTACATTGGGTGGAAGCAGATTTCTACTCGTCTCGTATCATTCACACATCACGGCATATTCTACCCGTCAACAATCGAAGCGGCAATAGAGAGGACTTCCATATTACATTTATTTTTCTGCACTGGCAAGACCGTTTCGCATAAATTCTCAGTACCCATATATAACTCTAACAGAGATTGCATTGTACCTTTATTGCCTGCATCGTTGAAAGGCAACAAAATAGTAACCTGTGATTTTTTTCGAGATTTAATTTAGGCCCGTTCCGTTAACAGTGATATGCACAAAGGGTATTTCAACAACTGACTGCCTACTAAATCCTGGATGCTGATGTATTCAATCAGAAATGCTTCTAGACAAGAATGTTTAGAAAGGGCAGTAATTAATACTTAACACAGCCAAATCTCTGCTTCGCTGATTATCGGAGTTCAATCTTCATTTCAGTCGCTTCTTGTGCGGTCAAGATAACACCATATCATATTGCCGAGATTCTGGAGTATAACCAGTTCACTTATATGCATAATACTTTACCAGATATATTGCTCGAGAATTATTCCGTGTAATGATCGAACCCATGTTGTTTGCTTCGGACTAGACTTGACCATTTAACTGAGTAGTCTCTACGGATATGCCCTCCATCTTGATACTGACACCAATGTGCACATAATCCTCACTTGTGATGAGACACCGACCCCATCACTACTGACAAAGAACAAAAACCTGCTATAATGGAATGGATGTTCTGGACGATATCCGGTGAAACATGTGACGACTTTCAATCAAAGTCGCAACACGTTATTGAAGAAACTGGTTCGAAAATACTGCACATTCACTTGAGATTTTTCAAATTTACTGATGAAATTAATGGCATGGATTGCAAAGTACAATCTAGTCCGATACATAACTGCTTTTACGCAATGTACGTTTTGAACCTATGCATAGATCTGAGCATCGACCTCAACAAACTACGAGGCTTCCTCTGTTTATTTGTTTTCTGAAAACTTCCTTTGTCTAAGTAAAACCTATCGACGGACTACACAACTTTATCATTTTGTGTAGGGGAATAGGCTAAATTATGGACAAGGTGCTGGTCCGTGATACTGGATTGTAGCAGTTGGTTTTTCCTGTTCTGCTGCCTACGAAGCTTTGTTTCAATAGACGAAATTATCTTTTCGAAATTATCATGCACACGTAATACGTGATTTTGACTGATTAACTGTTCTAAAAACCGATTTCATTTTGATCGTGAATTGACAGCTTGCCTACGGTGAGCCTGCCAATACAGTGAAAGTACATGTATTACCAAATTCTTGAAAATATCTACCTACATGTATCCGACAGTGGTATTTACTCACATGTAATTCCGTCTAATACATGCAACTTGAAGGCAACCATCCAGTTCTAAAATAAACGTATTTTTCATTTTCCCATTCCCTTTATCATATATAATCCCGGATATGATCAAACATAATTCATGACTCTCCGTGTGCCATGCTGCGTTGTTCTGTATCTCTGTCATTTGAAATCCCCAATAACTCTCTCATACCATCGGTAACATATAGATCCCCTAGTGCATAGACTCTACGGGAATCAGATCACTAACAAAAATAGTCTCGATTCGTTGACCTTTAAGCAACCTGCGCCGTTGAATTGTATTTAATATTCCCCCCCCCCCCCCCGTCTCTGTTGCGACGAATAATTGAAGGCCAGTAGCTAGTAGGTGATTGGAGTATATGTGTTCGGTTTCGCGGTGAGTTTAATTTTAACTCAAGGCCTAATAAGGTGTTGCTAAGAGGAACTATTTGGGTGCCTCTGCACCGCTTTCTGAAAGCTGAGAAAAAATTTAAAAAGTATGACGTCATTTGTACAAGCGCGCAGAACTCAAAATCTAGGTGGGCGACTCCCACCAAGAAGTTTGTCAGGGTGTAGCGCTTGAATTAAAGCGCTTCTTGTCGAAATATGGAAGTCTAGACTTAATTAGGGAATCGACGAGATGCAATTACGTTAACATTGCCGCCAATGTAAATCTTGTAGTGGTCTAAGCCCAACAATGGTTGCGTTAACCGCGGCCGTTGGGGTCACTTGGTGTTGGAAAATGAAAATTGGATAATTACAACACATATAAGGCAAGTGGGAAGAGGTGCCGACATACTGACGGAGCCACATGACTTCACAGTATAGTCTTCTGTTTAACCTATTCTGAAGCACATAACAAGAATCTAACGATTCGTGATATGTGCTGTATCTCAGGTATGTGGAAACTTGAATGACATGACCACACGGCCCCTAGCACCGGCATAAGTGGCATTAGATACAAATCTAGAGAGCTATGATGGAAATGCTCTGACAACTCGAATATTGGTAATTGGTGAGCTGTGTCGCTGTGACAACTCATACACTGGGAATTGGTGAGCTGTATCGTCGCCAGATGAAAATGACGGCATTTAACACAAAAGACTAGTCTGTAAGGACCGATGTCGACCCAGCATCAACTTCCCACAATGCCAACATATACCAAAGACCAAAACGTCTGTACAGGGGGCGGGCCTCGGGGACGAAACGTCCACCATACGACGCAAAGTTAGGCATTTTTGGTAGAATTATGAACTGTTTTAGTACAAGACGGTGTGGAGCTTTGTCGTTAGAACATTTGGAGCTAATTTTGTGTGACTTGGCTACTGATTTTTCGCGGTTATTTTCTAAATTTTACAGTTGTTTGTATTTTACAGTTGTCTATACTACTCGCTATGATATGCTTTGGGGGCAGGGGGGCATGCTTCAAAGTTATGCCTCGTGAATTCAATTATTCGAGGAATCGGGGGATTCCGATAGCTGACTGTCTTCTGAAAAGGCCAAAATAATCAGAAATAATGGTACATTGGCCGATGGGTAGTGTTCTTGAAGCACCTACTCTTCCCAGGTGAAGCGGTTCTATTCTTCACTGCTTTAATCAGTCATGTGATGTTGAATGATGACGGGAGACCCCGCTAACAGTGCTCTAGCCGCTATATGGAGGCTATATTGTATGGTTTTCACGAGATATAACTCAATTTTTCGATGTTTTGCATGGACATTTGGTCATATTTAACCGAGCTCGAGAACCTGTATATGGCGTTTGCATAGCGTATACATAGACCTATGGCGATACGTTTCGTAATTTGTACCTAATTCCATCTAACCCGGGGCTAAAGTCCCTATAAACACATATATTTCAAGATTCTCATGAAGTTCATATGAGCAAACACAATCAAAGCGTGACTGAGATACATCATTCTCTAGTTAACAAATTCACAACGAAAATCATATGCATTAAGTATACTGCTCAGTGATAGGGATTTGATATTTTTGGAACAACATGATTTCCTGTCGGCATGAAAATGAAAAATTGTTGATCGCTTCTCTCTTGCAGGGTTCTAACCTATGTTTATGTATTCTATGATGTTTTTAATTTGGTGCTAATGCTGTTACACGAATTATTTCTTTGGCTTGTGGGCGCGGAAATTCTTTAATTGACGACGGCTGGCTATTGAATGACAGGCTGCACGTTCATATCGCTCTAGTATTCTTCAAAGACATCGATATTCTATTGGAAATCTCTCTTTATAAGACCAGGCTGTATATTGCGACGCTGCATGGACGATCGTCCAAGTAGGAAATCATTGGCCAGGGAAATTGTATAAAGTATCTCAATGTAGTGATGTGCAATGCAGTTTTGAGAACACATTTTCAGAGATCAGAAGAAACGCAGTCTTTACTTCTCTCACGTACGGTATCCTAATATGTAAGTATTGAAGCCTATTTACATACTCCTTGCCACAAATTATCATGCGTAAATCCAAGAAGACGGGTATGTGAATGTGACTGTTTTCTTCATAAAATTTTCTACAAATAAAGCTGATCGAAGAATCGATCCAAACGTATTTTCAAATATGACGTCACTGTGACGTCATCAGAGCGCATATCAAGGATTTCCCTACGCTTTCTATTAGGGTGAGCCTCAGATATATTGTGGGAAGTTTCAGCTCCCCTAGTCGTCCTAGTAATTAGGAGGTGGCGGCGGAGTAGTGGGGATTTTCGAAATGCACCATCCATCGGACCTCTGGAGGCCTCACGTCACCCAGATCAGGTAGGGATAGGGATAATCGTTAAATACGTCATTATTGTACCGACAGCCAGTGAGTAATGTTATCTATGCAGAGCTTTTTTATATTTAAATAGGAGAAATCTGGAGAGAGAAATGATGCCTTCCATAGTGTTATACGTGTGTATTATTCTACTGTGGTATCTTGAAATTATATCATGTTTATCCGTCACCTTGCATAATTATCTGTAATTCTTGGGAAGTTTTTTTGTTCAAGCGCTACCTGGAGTCTTTGGCTGGGGTGAACGGTCACGTCATTCAAAGTGTCCATCTGAGCAATAACAATAATAAGCCGTGATTGAGCGTAAAGCTCTTAACGGGATGTTTTATGTTTTGTGTTGTTATTTCGAGTTTACTTTTAGAATCATAAAAGCATGAACAAGAGAAACTCACAGAATGGCTCTTGGTTCCTGAGATGAGTTTGGTTACAACGCTTTCAGGGTGTCACAGTGTGCATGGGATCATTAACCTTCTTGTCAGATGAAGCCGTTATATTGCTCACCACGATTGCTTATTATCCAATATTATTCATCTTCATTTTAAGTGCCATTTTAGGAGCTTTTCATTCACCAATGAAACAGGACCATACTGTTATTGGGTGAATGGATTTTACGAAAGTTTAGAGCATTTTTTGTTTGAACACATTGAGAGTACAAAAGCAATTAAACTGGGATACATCTATCAGAGAATTTGAGTGAATTAGATTGTAGACGTTTGGTTGTATAGCCTTGTTTGACAAATTTGTGCAATCATGTTCTGATTGGAATCGTCGCATGTTTTATAGGATGTAGCAAATGCTACCTCGCGTGATGCTACCTGGTTACCCTTTCGGGAATATGCTATACAGAAATGGGTAAAAAAATTATGCAAAAGTTGTAATAGCTCATCCCAAATTAGGTAATCATTTTTTTTTTTTTAGAATTAAGCTTTCAGTGGCCATTTTGCGAGTTTGAGTACAGAATCTTCTGGGCAAAATCTTCTGGGCAAAGCGCCATGATTGAGTTCAAAATGACTCCCATGGCTGGTCCCCAGAGATTTACTTGACTTGAAGGAAAATATAAATAGGATCAAGATGAAATTTTAACAATAAACACTGGTGAAAAACAACTCACTTTCACTAGCTTAGAAAAGTTTAGAAAATCCGGCAGATCAGTGGACCCCAGTTGACCACCATTTTAAATTCAGCAATTACAAATGTACATTTATGCAAATAGGTCCTAGACCTAGAAGGGTTTGCATCAACGACACACAAAAATTAAGCAGAAACTAATTCGACAAGGATATACCACTAAGGGCCTTCACTTAAAGTTTGTCAAGGTTGGTAATAAATATCACAAACTGATAGCAAAGTACGACCGTAATGTACAACAAGACCTTTGACGCTAAGTTCCGTAACTTGCGTCTAATTCCTCAATCCGTGAACAACCGCATGAACAACGTGATGTATGTATATAAGATCTTCAAGATGTTCATATGAACAAATACAAAGTGTGACAAAGATACAACTCAGTTGTAACCAATTTGGAAAAAGGAATACAGTTCAATGATACGGATTTGACCTAGGAATATCGCGATGTCTTGTCGGCTTCATTGAAAACTGTTGAACGTTTGTCTCTTGCAAGAAGCTATCTTTTCTATACATTTATAATTTATTTGATGCTGCGTGGAGTGTGGTGCTCATATGCTGCTTTGAAATAGGTTTTTCGATCATGGACGGGGAAATTCTTTATGGATGACGGTTGAATTATGAATGTAGGACCTGACGCTTGTATCGCAATGAGCCCAAAATGATCAACTTTGATGTTTAAAAGTTGGACTTCCTTATAATTTCTAGCTTTCAAGTACCGTAACAATAAATATTTAATGTGAGGAGCTGCCAAAATGTTGGAAGAGATCGACTTTTATTGGAGTAATTGGCAATTATGAACTCAAACAGTACGAAATCGATTTGCCAAGCTGGCAACCGGTTGATTTATACCCAGAAATGTCCGAGGTACGATTCTCACAAAGAATGTGTGATGGTTACCCGAGAATAACTCCCTCGGACGTGACGGTAGTGAACATGATTTTCGTTTGAAGGTGAAACGGGTGAAAGTTATTGTTATGCGCTGTAAAAATGCTGAAGTTTCATATCATGCAAAATGGTGATTGTCAATTGCTCTAAACTGGATTTATTGAAGTTTGAAAACGGTCGAATGTGCTCTTTCGACATTTTAGGGACATTTTCTGAAGGGATTTCCCTTCATATATAAAATATGACACCTCAAACCAAAACCAATTTGTGTGTATTTATTATCACAATGGTTAGTGTTACAATCGACTGAAATATCATTCTGGTTTGAGGTGTCATATTTCATCAAAATTGAAAATTGTGCAAATGCTTGGCTTGTATTCTACCAGAAACGTTATCTGAGCAAGTAAAAAATGCTTTTCAAGTAGACGTCGTCGTAGTCCAGTTGTTAGGCTGCTCGCTTTAAAAACAGTGTTGGGACCAGTTTTTTGAGCTAGGAGTTCGATTCACATTTGGATCAGAAAAAATTTCTTACTATTTTCTTATTCTTTCTTCATAATATTTAACATTTGGATTAATTGATGTTATGTGAAATAATCTTCAGTGATATTTAGTTAATAAAATATAGATATAACTGTGTATACACATTTTGCATTCACTACTACAACTCGACCCTTATTGCAGCACACTCATATGTCCAAGTCACCGTAACTGAATGGGTTTAGTTTCATGGGTCAGCAATACTTTCCATGTATCAAAAACGAGGGAAACTTCATGTGTATTTTCCTGAACTGTCTTCGTTATATTTAAGAATCATTATAGTTCTCACTATGAACAGTAATGCACCATTCAACAAGTCGAAGTGTGAGTGTTGTCACAAGAATACGCGTCCAGGCAAGACCAGAAAAATATCTGGTTCACAGTTAGAGTGGGTAAAACGCAGGATTGACTTTGAAGTCAACACTGAGGGACTATTATGCCCTCAATGTCGGGCTATATACTATGTAGATATGAAATCTGCGAACGATGAGACCATCGAAGCGCCTACATCCGTAGCCGATGATGACCAGCCCGAGGCGGGGTCAAGTTCCCGTTGTGTCATACTACCAGATATTCTACGGCAAGTTCGATTTGCAACATTACAATGACGTAGCTCGTTAAAAGAAGTTACTTTTGAAACAGCAATAATTTTACATAATCGCAAATTATTTAAC
Source organism: Hanleya hanleyi (assembly GCA_036873755.1). Lineage (NCBI taxonomy): Eukaryota > Metazoa > Mollusca > Polyplacophora > Lepidopleurida > Hanleyidae > Hanleya > Hanleya hanleyi. The sequence continues at coordinate 46,453 of JAVTVY010010800.1, forward strand.
TAAAAAACGGTTGCGAGTTAATATATGATACATTGAGTAATAACTAATCCTTTTGTATTGTTTGAAAATGGGATAAAAATGGAATTTCGACCGAAACAAATAATGCTGTACGACTGGCCTACAAAAACGTTACTGTCGAGGAAACCTGTTCATTTAAAAATAGAACGTACCAAAATAGCACAGAGTCGACTGTGCATTTGACGTCATAAAGCGCAGCTGACCCGGCCTGCACAATAGATATACACACGCCAGTGTCCGAGGGAGTTATTCTCGGGTAACCATCACACATTCTTTGTCAGCTCTACTCTTATACTGAAGCTTCGCGACGATGAAAACAGTGGAACTCTCCATACTTGAAGTGGCACATATCTGTATCACATGACCTATATGGTAGGGTCAAACTGCCTAAGAAGCGATGACAAAACTTTCCCGTTGTTCATATTTAAGAAACTAGTACGCTAAATTTATAAACTATAAGAAATGCACACTGGTTCAAATCCAGTACATTTTGCCTCAGAATTGAAATTAGAAATAGAGGATCATACATTATAATAGAGGATCATACATTATAATAGAGGATCACACATTATAATAGAGGATCATACATTATAATAGAGGATCATACATTTTGATATCTCTGTTTGGTATTCTGGCCCTACCAAAAACTCTTGTCTGTGGAATAAATTGATCTTCCTACGCAGATGAGTTCCAATGTCTTTGACACTGTACTGCAACGTTACCCAAAACATGCCTATTGCTTGTTCCCTTTACATTAGAGTAGATTAGGTAATCGGTGTCATTAAATCGATAAATCACAACATGATATAATTATTTTTCAAATTTATTAGTCGAATCGAAAAAAAGCCGAAAATGCTTGATAGAATAGGACGTCATCGTCACATCATCGCAGTGGTGATCTTGGTTTCTACATGTTCTGGTAGAGCCTGTCCTACAGATAAAGTATAAAAATATTAAACCCCTAATATTCCGAGCGGTCCCCCTCCCCCGACCGTGGTACACCTGAAAAAAATCCCGCCCCTGGTAGCCTTAAACTGTGTCATGTATCTTTCTTGCAGCCATAACATAGACACCTTGATAATCTGAAGTTTTGCTTCTGACTTCCGGTGGGGGAAGGAACTCTTTCCATATCTCCATATCAAATCCGGGTAATTCAGTCCAGACTTTGCACACATCATCTTTCGTCAGGCACATCACATTGAATCTTACTCCATTTACTACATAATGAGTCTCTCCTAAATAGCCCGCCTCTATAATCCAGCCGCCTGGCTTGAGTAAGCCTGAAATATTGTTGACAAACTGCAAATACTCCTCGATAGAGCTTGATACTACGTGGAGACAAAATGGAATGGTTAATGCGTCAAATTGGGGAAAGAAACACGGCTTTAGAGGATTGCTATCCCGAACATCACAATATAAAACACCTCTGATTTTCCTCAAGGCTTCTTCTTGAAGCTGGTCCCATGTTTGTCTGTAAATATAGAATACTTGATATGATTATGACAAATCAGATATACATACTTGACAGGTACTACAGCAAAAGCGGTCACGATGCTAATTTGAGTTAGAACAGTATCCGCTTGGTATCCGGCTGATGTAGTATCAGAGTTGTGAGTCGTTAAATGTATTCAAAGGTTCCTATAAGGACGAGAAATTACCCGGGAAAGTTTGGAATGGAGAATGGTGTTTGGTTACATTGGGTGCTCATACCCTCGCCATACATCCATTTAAAGTATATACAGATAGTAAAACTATGACGGCATGATAACCTATGTCCATACGTTTACAATAGTTAGTGTGTGAACTACTAGAATAACTTTAATGCCAAAAGAATGAGCTGTCTCCAAGTCAAAAATAAAACATAGGAGAATAGGTCTGTTCCCTCAATACCACAATGAGTAATTACTGGGATGATTGATGTTGCAAATGAATAGAGCTCAAGCTGAATAAACTACATTTAAGCAAATACGAAATAAAAAATAAAAAAATACTTGAAAACTAAACTCACCCCTGGTCACTTTTTGCTACAACATATTTGAAGAAGTCCGAGTAATCGTGATAGCTTGGGTCCCTACACCATTTGTCCAGTATTCGTCTGTTGTCGTACCCGAAGTCGCTAAGGTAGAAGTGGTTGAAATGATAGGATGGAATGATGATGTTCGAGATGGTAGGACCAGTATCGATTTCGAGAAGAGTCTCGCCTTTGATTTTATCTGAGAAGAAGGATAACGAACTGCTCGAAAGTTATTACAATAATCGACGACCACTGTATTCACTAATTTCATTGTTCCGTTTAATAGCAATTAAGTTCACAAAATTATGATAAAATGGTTATATTTTTCGATGATGAATCATGTAGAATGGTAATATTCTAGCAATGTGTGTGCTTACGCAACTACCTGTGGTTTCTTAGACGAATACATTTCACATTTGGCTGTTGTAACCTAGGAATTGAGCTCACTATAACTCTTCCCCTCCGCATCTACTGAATTTTGCAGAAAGATGTTTGTCTGAAAGTCCTTGCAAATTTGTTCAAACTTGTTGTCTTTTGAATATCACTTGTTTGCACCTGAAGCACTGGCGCGTTTGCTTTGTGGGTATTTTAAAAGTTTGGTAACCCCCAATCTTCAAGTTTGAAAGTTTAAGATTTAGGGTCGGTATCTCATGAAACATGTTTGGTATCATTGGATACATGAACGAATAATGCATGAAATAGGTTACGAGTTTGACAGACACATTTGAAATGGTAAGTGAATGTGACGTCATTGTGACGTTCCATGATACTTCATTCATTCTGCAATCTTTGATAGTGGACCAGCCAACTGAACGAAAATGAGCTGAATATGTTTTGATCGCATTATGTGCTGGAAACTGGAAAATGGTGACAACTGAGATATGACCAGATAATATTATCACTTTTGACCTTGAACATCATGAATGAGGTCATAGATGGCATGTGATGTCATGTAAACCAACCCACTTAATCACATTTTTTTACGCAAGTCCAAGAGGCATAAAATGAAAATTGCGTAGCTCAATATATTTGAACTATTTTGAGCTTATTTCCATAGAGAAGCATGCTGGGTTTAGAGAAGAAAAAATGTCCTAGTCCTGAATCCTGGCTATAAATCTGAAGTTGTTTAAACCATAGTCGGTTCAAGCTATCTTCAACATCTTCGCTGATTATGCCACAATGACGTCACATTCGCTACGATATATATATGCAGGCAACCCAATACGATCAATACAATGTGCAATAGGATGACTGTAAATACGTCGTATTGTATGAGTACCTTAACGCCTACTGCATCCAGTAATTTTAAAATATGCTAAAACGAGCCCAATGACAACATATCTTCACAATGCCTCATGCTACCGGAAAGATTTCAGGTGGAGAAATCATCCACATCGCAGATATCCTGACAACTCACGTGTGTTGCTTCTAATAAGCGTAAATGTTCTAAAATATACCTTAATAAACAATAATAAGCTATGAAATCAGCTTTGAAGTTACAGCATGAAATTAAGAAAATTGTGTCCATTTACAGCAACCCGACCACCTAGACCCCGAGAATGATTATAAACTCAAAACTGAGTATGGTATGGTCACATCTGTATTATTACCCTATCTAGGCTTTCTCCAGATCAGGTGCATTATAGATAGCGTAATGAATGATAGCAAGAAGTTAAGAGACAGATAAGGATTTGCGTTTTTGTCAATATTGTTTTACCTTGTCATAATGATATCGGTCTCTTTGTCGTCTTCAAATGGATACCAAATATAATATGGTTTTCAACATCATGATCAACACTTTGCTGCATTTCATAACTATACCCTCATGACAAAAATTGTCATAGTACTTGAAAGGACCTGGCGTGGTTTGATGGGGATTTGGCCCCATGGGGAGCGGGTTGGAGTGCCAAAATGAAATATCGCGTAGAAAAGAAATTTTTGCGTTAGCTTAAAGAATATTATCTTGTCGTATGGTCAGAGTAATTGTCAGGCTCTAGGTCTTGGCGTTCTTGAACATCAACCCATTGAAGAAGTGTATTCGTGCGCGAAATCGTCTGTTTTGGGATAAAATGACTACCTTATTTTCTCTATAAACATATGAAGCCAGTCGAAAACCAAAATAAACATTTGTTGAGTCAATACCTAGTAGTTGTCCAAAGATGATTTTGGTTCTTGACTGGCTTCATATGTAAAATTAAAACTTCATTAGATTTATTCTAGAGATTTACCACGCATGTCGCATTGCGCGGTTGTGTAATGGATAAGAGCGCGCTATTTTAGAACTTCTTGTATGTCTCGATCGGGTTCGAATCCATAAAGGGCTAACCGCATTTTTTCTTGTCATAATTTATTGCCACTCCCGTCCCCCACTTCGATGCACATTCAGAACACGAGAAAGAACACAGTTATTATTTACATAAATATAGTAGCCACTACTAGAATAATAATATGGATTTTGAAGATATTATTTTTCTGCGCATTTACGAATTTCTCCCGTTATAAAAGTAGCTCAGTACGAAAAGAACCAATTTACCTGCAAATAAAGCAAGGAATGTAATCAAGTGGGAGTTTATAAATCTAAATTCTACTGAATTGTTCACAATAAGCTCTGTATGACGCTTGAAACATACACGATTCTGGTTCAGGCTATATATATAAAGGTGAAATCGACCATGGTATGGTCGCTGTGTGCATGCTGTTCAAGCGGCGAAAAAGGCCAAATGCACAAAATATTTGTTTTTGATTCCCGTCGGTTGTAGATGTTGCTCTAAATATCTCGATGAAAAAAAAAGATGGACCAATCGGTGGATGTAATGACACTGCGTCGACATTTCACGGACATGATTGCTGATGAAATCTCGACATGTTACTGGGCAGGATGAGGAAGTTGGTACAAGTAGGAAGAGGAAGACCGACTTCGAAGATGTCGCATTATTATGATATTATGGTTTCATTGATGTTCGTGGTACACGTCGTGATATAATATATGCATAGCTGATGCAAATATTAACACTATCAACATGTAACGATCTGCCATCGACGAGTCAACTTTTTGGGGCTTAAATAAGTTTCAATTTTTCTCGCCAGATTAATGTGAAACACTGACTGAGAACAGTGTGGCCTTACTCATGCGGCAGCGCTTGTAAGATATTTGGTAGTCCACCCAATCTCACTGAAGTCACGTGATTTGTAATGGTCGAACTGGAAAAAAGGGGGCCAAAAGGCCGCAATAGCTTGCGATGTCCTTTGGACCCTTCACATTACGCTGACAGCATCTAAATATGTTTTCATGCGGGCCACAATTCTTCTCCGATCACTAGTAATGCATTTTCAATACCGTTCCAGATAAATTGAGCAGACAATCAAGTGTCTTCACATGAGCACTCACTGATAGTCACAAGTTGAGAGACAGACATGTATGTCCGTTTTAGTCATTATGTGAATAATTATTAAGATATCATGCTTACGTATTAACGACGTCAAATATAATTTTATATGTGGTCAGAACTTTGACCACTTTGTTGCCTTGATGACAAGGTCAAACGATCAAATTGCATTTCGTTTTAATATATACATTAGGGAGAGACAATGAGGTCTAGGTTGAAAGCCATGGTCAACGTGGTGCAAAAATAATTGAAAATTTCCTCCTTTTTTTCGTGAGTGGATACATCGGGAAGAGATAATGTGTTAAGTACCAACGTAGAGGGGAAAAGTTCAAAGGTCAGAGGTCAAGATCACACATCCCGAAGACCAAGAAATAGTTGAGAATCTTAATTCAGTGTTTAATCCCAATTCCAGGATGTGGAATGTCCATTGTATATCCTTAACATCAAGAAGGAAGAAACGCCGTGTTCATTTTGACGTCAAGCTCACTGAATCCTCCCCACACCCAACAAAAAAACAATATTGTAGTTTGGGAAATCGAATTATTACACTCCACAAGGTAAATCTGTTTGTGGTGCAGGCGTATATAGAACCAAGTACAGGCGATGACTTTATCGACTTATTAACCGGAAGCTAATTTGTTATATTGTTACGTGTCGGCGTAGCATATAGGGGCAACAAAGTGGAAACACATTGACAATTCCTATCTAGAGGCAGTGAAGTATAGGCGTTTCTTCCGCAAGCAGAAGTCTCTGACATGAGGGATGTCCGTAATGTCCTTGGTTGGAAAATAAACGCTCCGGTACAACGTCACGCAAACATTTTTACAAAGTAGCTGTTCCTTCTCTGAGGTGTGGTCATTGTTACGTTGGATTGGAAAGCAACGTCACAAGTAGAACTTCGTCTCTGGTGTCCACGATAACCGTATTCAACCATAACCGAACCCTATTAGACAGTAACCATCATCACAAATGCTAGCTTTATGTTCCCATGGGTCAGAGTGTATCCGTGTCACACTTCATTTTTATCTGTACTTACCAGATGCAAAAATATCGTAGAATGTGTTGAGCAAAAACTTCTTTCAACCGTCGTCATCATGTACTTTACGGAAGTGAGTTTTAAGGTACTACTTCGCATCAAACGACTGGCTGTATCCTGACGCCATCTGATAAATCCTACGGCACTCAAATTTCTCGGATATATGCCAAATTCAGCCTTCCATAGATCTTCAATTGCAATGCGTCTCACCGACTGGCTGTTAACCTGACTGAAGAATGAAATGAGATGGAATACAGTCTTCCTTATACAACACGGACCAAGATAATCACTGACCACTCGATGCAAATCTCTGGCCGAGTACTTGGCAGTAATAGTAAGCTCGGCTGGTCACATACGTAACGGCGACAAAATAGGTCAATTCTTGCTAAGTTCTCACGTTTTGGGCTTAGATCAGATTATTAATGCTGACAACCCATACTATCTAGTCCAAGCGTCACTCTTCCAATATAATCCAGATATCATCTATCCAATTGACACCAGGTTATACCTGAAATAAGCCCTACTAATTCGCCCAAGCCTATTCTAAGCATGTAGCAAACAACTGTCATGACTGTAAGTAAACATACTTAGTTATCGACAATTGTGCATCTCGTTACTAAAGGTTATTCTCTTTACTACGTGAATAGCCAAAAGTAGTTTTTTGAAGACAAATTAAAACCGTTTTTAAGTCGAAATCAAAAGCTTACACGCATCCACATCATTGTGAAATCAAATATCTTTATATTGCTGACGTTGGGTAAAGACTCCTCGGCAGGTAACATGTATATTTGTGAGGAGATGTTTTGGTTCAGGTCAACATAATATCCAACCGTTATATAATTTTCAATACTTATGGCGAGAGTATAATTATGCTGAGAGTTTGCTAAAATATCTCATCGCGATAAAGTTTCAGAAGACATGGAGCACCACCGAGTTGAGTTATCATTACATCGTTCTATTAAATAGATTGGCACCACCTAACACTAGTTGGTCCTTGGGGTTCACCTAGTGTTACCTGACTTACTGATTTTCATCAGACGGTTATGGATATTTTGAGTATATTTTAATCTATGTTTTGTTACTATGCGCATACCTCTGTTTTATTTCTTTGCCAATGTATGAATATGAATGACTATATGCATACTATATGCATTCATATTATGAATACGACTATAAGCAGACGCCTTCAAAAGCTGATCATTTCAAAGCCCGTTTTCATCATTTGCATTCACCAAACGCTATATAGACGATCTTATCGCTGTGAATACTCGCTATAAAGATGACGCAGTGAAGGACCCACCCTAACTGGATCTGGAGGAAACTACAGAAACTAACGGCGCATCATATTTAGACCTATTTCTCTACAAAAATGAAGCAGGCCTTCTCATTCGTCGAATTTACGACAAGAGAGATGATAACAATTTCGACGTCGCCAGAAACGTTTCGATCAAGCCATGACCAAGCGATGTAGAATCATCGGCCATACAAGATTAACTCACGAACATTTACTATAGTCCGGCAGATATGTAACAAAAAATGAGTCGATTGTGTACTTTGTGATAAAAGCATGAAACTTTTACATAGTGACAGAGAAACACATATTATTCACTTTTAGAGGGGGAGTCCGACTTGAAAATCCGTAGTTGGCCGCCATCTTGGATTTCAAAATGGCCGCCATCAGAAACCATCAAATTCGCAAATCGGCACTTCTAAGATACATAGACGGTTAATTTAAACGGCTATCCTCACATTTGCGCACCCAAGGGAGTTGATAAACACACTTCTGCTGCACTACAACGGATGGATTTCAAGATGGCGGCCATTTTTTTCAAAATGGCTGCCAAGAATCGCTTATTTCGACGGTTATCTGACTTGGGTGAATCGATAGACAAAATTCTGCTTTTGAGTGACTCAAAATAATTTTTTGGCATCAGTAGACACTCATTCACGTAATTGATACCTGCAATATATAAAATTAGTTATATTTGAGATGGAAACCCCAGCGCAATATGAGTTAAACTTGCTGCATCTGCTGTTGATCATGCAGCCGCCTCAGTTGCTACTGATAGAATGCGCTGGCTTCTGTAAATGGACACCAAACTGGTTGTCATTCATCTTTGGTATAAGTTCCTTATCCAAACTTACTTAGAGACGCTTCTCCCGAAGGAAGGAGAAGAAACCAGGTCCAAATGGGAAGGGCCTGAACGACGGGTCTCTCGATGGGCTATACTATGCGCACTCCCTTTGGTGGGGAGCTCTTCCAGACTTCTACAAACATCAATAGTCTCATCGCTACTTCCATGATCAAACGGAAACATAAAGATATTTGTTTGACCTCGTAGACAATAGCATTCTTCAACGAGGCCGGCCTTGGCTCGACCTTCAACAAGTCGAGACACAGTAGACTTGGTTGAGTCAGTCGAGTCGGTCTGTCTCGAATGATTATGGTTAAAAAGCCCTATTAATACACCTATTAATACACCATCTTGGATATGAAGCTTTTCGACATCAGTGAACATTGAAGCCTAAAATGGATATCTGGTACAAGGCTGGTTTACACATTGCTTTAGCCGAGGAAACTGGTTAAGGGATTTCTACTGTGTGAAACAATGTCCAGTCGGAGATGACCACCATTATCAATCACGTGGATACTAAAATACTAACAAAATCCTAAATCTGATAAGCCCTGATAAGTATTTTTCAAGATATAGCAAGTGAAAGTGGCATTATCAATATCAGTTAATTCTGCCTTGCCTCTCAATAACAGATTATTATGATGGAGTTTTTGAGATCCCGTCATGTCTCATGGTTATGTCTTGCAAACCGATAGTACCGGTATTAGAGAGTTTCTTGAAATTAGGATCTGAGTTCCCTGATAGGAATGGCATATGCCGGTTTACACCGTGCTCAGTTTAGTGTTCCAACACGGTGCACCATGCCACTTTGTTTGGAATGTCTTATGCCAGTTCTTAGTATGACCAATTTCAAGAAGCTCACTTGTGCAAGCATGTCCAGAATTTTCTCAATAGAATATGGCACCCGTCAGAGAGATTCAGCTGCAAATTTTGGAAAGTTCATGGTATAAAGTTCCTCGATATTAGTATAGAATAAATTTTCATCAAATATATTGATATATCTCTTTAGAAACAACCTGACGTCATCACTGTAATTACAATAGAAATACCATATCATAAATACATATATCAAATTGACCAGGTTATGTTGCCGAGATTATCCTCGAAGTTATTAGAATTAGCAATTATTCGTGATCCGTGATAGGTTAGCCATATTGTTTTGTCGACGCGATGAATTGGTTTTGCCATGCATGTCAGTTGACTGCCACTATTGCCTCATCGTTGAAGGAATGTTATGCTGAGTTCCATTAGCAGATTCATATTGATCAGTTACTCTGGAAATTGAATAAGCTTATATCAGTAATCCATGTTATATTTGTTGACCACAATTTCTCTAATGATCGAACTTAGCTGCATGGTAGAGATGGTTATTCATAATGTTGTGGACAAGTGTCACAGTTTGAAGGCCGAGTCGCCAAAAGTGTGACTGAAATCCCAAGTTCCAGAACTGGCATACAAAACTGCAGGTTGAACTACTAGTTCTGGTGTTTGCATCACTTGTATGTCTGATTCGGGCATGGGATTTCAATGACAAACTGAATCTAAAGAATATTACACTCGAATATACCAAATACAGGCATGACTACATATTTGAATAGCTTGTCAATGAGTATTTTGTCATCCTCAAATCATAATGCTAGTTTCCAGTAATGGCGATATAACACAAAGGAAAAAGGCGACGGTGGTGACGTTGGCCTTAGTGGAAGTCCTGCTGCCCTTACAGCAAGTTATGTTGCCCTTACATTAAAGTCCTGCTGCCCTTTTGCGCTGAGTAGCTAGGCGCTGGTCAAGAAGGCTCACATAATTTAAGGACCGGCCATGCGATCACACCCAGATGTTTGCGAAAAACAAATGTCGTGAATTGACTTTGCTGATGATTGACTTTGCTGATAGAAAAGGCTTAATTTTTCTCAGTAATCTTAGTGCCTCTGCCTCTTAATATCTGTAGTGGACTAATGAATTGTAAAATGTGGCTTCTCACTGAATGCGCAAGGACTCAGATAAAGTCGACAAAATTCGCATTGCTTTGCATGCCCTGAGCAAAAGTGGAACGGGACCCATACAGTGTGTCTCGTAGTCCTTATTTCGTCTTTGTTGATGGAAATATATGTGTTGAATTACAACACATATAAGGGAAGTGGGAAGAGGTGCCGACATACTGACAGCGTCACATGACTTCACAGAATAGTCTTCTGGTTAACTTATTCTAAAGCACATACCAAGAATCTAACGATTCGTGATATGTGGTGTATCTCAGGTACGCTTTTATTGTACCTGTTCATGTGGCAACTTGGATGATATGACCACACGGCCCCTAGCACCGGCATAAGCGGTATTAGATACAAATCTAGAGAGCTATGATGGAAATGCTCGGACAACTCGTATACTGGTAATTGGTGAGCTGTTTCTCTGTGACAACTCGTACATTGGAGATTGGTGAGCTGTATCGTCGTCAGATGTAAATGACGGCATATAACACAAAAGACTAGTCTGTAAGGCCCGATGTCGACCCAGCATCAACTTCCCACAAATGCCAACATATCAAAGACCAAAAGGTCTGTACAGGGGGCGGACCTCGGGGAAGAAACGTCCACCAGCAGAATCTCGCCATATACAGGAAAAAATTACAACACATATAAGGGAAGTGGGAAGAGGTGCCGACATACTGACAGAGCCATATCACTTCACAGTATAGTCTTCCGGTTAACCTATCCTAAAGCACATACCAAGAATCTAACAATTCGTGATATG